>CAIGQQ010031933.1:629583-647384 GCA_903798035.1 Danio albolineatus
CCTGATGACCCTCACCAGCTGCCAGCCAGCAACTACTCAAGGGCGAGTGCATGACCCAGCCAATCTCTCTTCTTTTGCTACCTTCTAGCCTGAGTAGTACTCGGCTTTCTCCCTCAGTCACATAGCAATTGGAGTTCCTCCAAGCCCCCTTGTCACCCCGCCCCCCCTGGCCTTTTCCGCAGAAGTCTACATCGCCCCATCCTATGTCCTGACTCCTGTCGGACCCTGCCCCCCCCCCAAGGCTCAAACCCTGTAAAAGATTAACCCGAGCCAGAACCCCACAGAAGTCACCTCATTGCCCCTCCCAGGCCTTAGCAACCCTCATCTTATATATATATATATATCTATATATGCAAGTACATAGATATATATTTATATATAGCGCTGCCACTCCCCGCTCTATCTCCCAGTTTGGAGTGTTCCTTGAGCACCTAACCCGCCCGTCACCCTCTAACAGGAGTCGTCACCACCCAAATCCCTTTTCCCCAGACTCCAGTTAGAGTCAGCCAAAGTAGCCCTGTTCCCCGGGCTAAGACCCCCGCAGGGGTCTTGTCACCGCCCCCCCCAGGCCACTGAAACTCATTATATATATATATATATATATCAATGGACCCAGGTTTATGGATATATATTTATATAGAGCGCTGTCACTCCCCGCTCTATCTCCCAGTTTGGAGTGTTCCTTGAGCACTGACTCCCGCGGAGTCGTCGCCAACTTGCCGCTCACCCTCCAGCAAGAATCTCCACTGCCCAAATCCCACGTCATGATTCTTGCTGGAGATGGCATATAAGAACTGCTACCCAAGTCCCTGCAGTAAAGTAAAGTAAACCACTATCAGAACTGCTACCCAAGTCCCTGCAGTCTCCCGGACTCACTGAAGTCTTTTAATTGCCCCCTCCAGGCCCTAGATTACCCCATTATATATATATATTTATATATACTCCAATATATACATATATATTTATATTTAGTGCTGTCACTTCCCAGCTCTATCTCCGTCAGGAGTGTTCCTCGAGCATTGTTTTTTGACTCTCTACAAGTCAACCCTGCCCACCCCTTTGGCACCCTCCACCACCGCCCCTCCCCCTCCCCTGCTCGGGCTCCCGCAGGAGCCCGTTTCGCCCTTTGCTCCAACTGGAGCCCCCTATGCTTTTTTCCTAAATCACTATATCCAGCAGCCGGATATACTAAACTTTCTAGCTTTTTGGGGGGTAATTCTTCGAAATACGCGGCTGCTGTCCCGAATTAATAATAGCATTTTTGGGGAGCCTTCGAGACCTATCTGATCTCGGATCCCCTTATATGCTTATTGACTGGGCGGGAGCCCTGGGCTCAAATATCTCCGAGCTCAGGGTTCTCTCCCGGGACAGCATGCCAAACCTGCTATAAACGCTAAGCATATCTAAGGGCGAACTCTTGAAATGCTTGTCATAATAATTAATCTAAAATGCGATATGATCATTTATATGATGTGCGCGCTCCACGGTGGCCGAGTGGTTAGCATGTTCGCCTCACAGCAAGAAGGTCGCTGGTTCGATCCCCGGCTGGGCCAGTTGGCATTTCTGTGTGGAGTTTGCATGTTCTCCCCGTGGTTGCGTGGGTTTCCTCCGGGTGCTCCGGTTTCCCCCACAGTCCAAAGACATGCGGTACAGGTAAATTGGGTAAGCTAAATTGTCCGTAGTGTATGTGTGTGAATGACAATGTATGGATGTGTTTCCCAGAGATGGGTTGTGGCTGGAAGGGCATCCGCTGCGTAAAACAAATGCTGGATAAGTTGGCGGTTCTTTCCGCTGTGGCGACCCCGGATTAATAAAGGGACTAAGCCGAAAAGAAAATGAATGAATGAATGAATGAATGATGTGCGCGCTTTCGGTTTTATTTTCACTGCTAAGTGCGGTTCATAAATCCCGCGCAGCTCCCAAACAATCGCTCTGTGCCACAAATTGAATGTTATTTACAACTTTATTAGCTGTTATTTACAGCCTGTGCAAGTTTGGTTCACTAAAGTAGGCATTATTCACAGGCGCCCATGCGCCCGCTCTTTCTGTTGTAACAGTTCATGGTCAGCTCACGTCAAGTGTTTCCGCGGCCGCGAATACATCATTACATGAAGACAGAAATGACATTTTTGGGTTAATTGTACTTTATAAATACAGTATTGGCCCATTTTCACTGAGTGGTACGGTGCAGTATGCTTTTAAGGCCATTTCCACTGTCTAAAAGCGTACCGAACCGTACCGTACCACTTTTTGGTCACCCTTTGCAAAAGGTACCAAGGGTACCAAAGGGTGACCAAAAGGCGAAGCTAGATGCGCAGCTGAACGCTATCGGTTTACAAACAAAGGACCCTCCATGTTTAATACACAGCCGAGAGAAAATACAGAAATAATATACACATATAATAACGAGCCATAGTCGACCCGAGCTCCAACAACCACAAAACAGCCACAAAACCAAGAAGAGAAGATTTTCCCCTGTGCCCTGTAGTTTTTTATGAGCCATATGAAGAGCGAGCGGTTTCGCTTTCTCACTTGCGCCCGCGTGTGCGTCAATATTTGAAATAACAAACTTCTTGAGCTGATGATAATAACGTGCACTTGATTATTGATGTGCTTTTGAAACCCGATCCTGTGCATTTGATTATTGATGTGCTTTTGAAACCCGATCCCGTGCACTTGATTATTGACGTGCTTTTGAATCCCGATCCTGTACTTTTGAAACCCCATCCTGTGCGCTTTATTATTGACGTGCTTTTGAAACCCGATCCTGTGCGATTGATTATTGACGTGCTTTTGAACTGTACCATTCAGTGGAAACGGGCCATATGTGACTCTTTCAACACCATTTGGAGGTGTCCCTGTTGCAGAACATTGTATGTAAAATAACGTGAAGACTTGTGCGGCCGCCTTTGCTTCTCTCCTGAACTTGAAAATATGATTGACAGAATCGTAGAAATGCTAAATTAAGATCGTCTGGGAGGTCGAATCGAGATTCACGATCTTTTTACGATTAATTGTGCAGCTCTAATACAAAACATTGCTGATCAAATCTATAATGTTCAGTTCCGTCCCAGAATTTAGATTTCGGTGCATCCCTACTAATGATTAGTATAAGCATACACTCACAATGCAGTTCAAAGCACAATAATGATTTTATGATACAACAAAATGCCTGTGTTGATGATTGCTTGTGTGATGGGGATAAATAGATATCCGCAATTTTATTTTTAACAAATACAAAGGTGTTGTGATAAATCATGAAGAAAAAATGTATAGACACTGAACAAGGCTTAATCTTTCTGTTGCACATGTGTCAAACACCTGCATATCTGCATGCTATCAATCAAATGGAGTATGCTTTGAAAGGCTGAGCTTTCGACTGTGTGCATATGCTAACGTTCACGTAATACTTTGCATTTTATTGTGGCTTTGTCTGTTCCTGTCATTATCATACTTTATCATTTTGACCATGAATCAAGCACTTGCTGGTTTTTTAATGTTTTGATCATTTGCTCTGGAATACAGTAATCCAACCAAATTTCACTTCGTCTTTGCTCCAGATACACCCTGGACTCATTTTAAGCAGCATTAGCAAAACAAACACTACTCCTTTTTACGCAAGGTTTGTAATAACTCATCATTCATTATGATTAAGTTGGTTGTCGTTCTGTTTAAGTTGGATTGCTTTCTCCATAACATGTGAACCGCTCCAGAGTTTGTTTTGGGCACGATTTTTCATGGATCCAAGCTCCATTGCCACATTCATATTTCTTGTTAAACAAAGGAGAAAACATGCCAGATTCTCAAGCAAATGCTATAATCGGGCCAAGTGTTAAAACTCCCCAAAGTGCTAAATGTGGTATCACACCAGGAATAAACTTGAGTAGGTCTGGCTTGGTCTTGGTGCACGATGACACCAGAATATAAATATTCATCATTTGCTTTGCTAAAAATACAGATTTAAATGCCTGCACTCTGTTCATGACTAAATATATATATTTTTTTAAATTAAATATTGTACTTCATTACATATTTTATCTTATATAAATAATAATAATGTCTTATGATTCATAATAAATAATAAACATTGCACACTAAGGCTGTGTAATATGGACAAAATAATCATAATGCGATTTCTTGAACGAATATTGCGATTGCGATTCATTCATTCATTTTCTTTTCGGCTTAGTCCCTTTATTAATCCGGGGTCGCCACAGCGGAATGAACCGCCAACTTATCCAGCATTTGTTTCACGCAGCGGATGCCCTTCCAGCTGCAACCCATCTCTAGGAAACATCCATACACACTCACTCACACTCATACACTATGGACAATTTAGCTTACCCAATTCACCTATACCGCATGTCTTTGGACTGTGGGGGAAACCGGAGCACCCAGAGGAAACCCACGCAACCACGGGGAGAACATGCAAACTCCACACAGAAAGGCCAACTGACCCAGCCGGGGCTCGAACCAGCGACCTTCTTGCTGTGAGGCGATCGTGCTACCCACTAGGCCACCGTGGCGCCCTGCGATTGGGATATTATTTGCGATTTTGGTAGCTGTTTTTGTAACAAGCTACATACACACATTCTAAATGTATTCAGTGCACAAGAGGTGCATAACAAAACATTTCACAATGAAATAACAGAGTATTAAGTTTCATAAATAAAACTGTAGTAAAACTGTCTCACTAAAACAGTAAAACAGACACCATAAAATAAATGTATCAACTAACCTCAACTCTAGTTAAACACATACTGTACACAGTAGTACTAACTGCTTAATCAACAAAACTGTAATAAATTGTCTTAAAAACAGAACTCATGAAAAAATAAAGATGAACTAACCTTAATTCCAGCCATAACAGTAAATAAAAACTAATGTTAATCAAATCCACCTATTAGGTTCTCCTGCTCAACTTCGTCGTGCGCAGAGTGAGCCTTGATTGGTTAACATCTTTCTCCTGCTCAGCTTAGCTGTAATTGCCTGGTGTGCTGCGTCAGCTCTGATTGGTTAACATATAAAAGTCTATTGCACAGTGTTGGGCAAGTTACTTAAAGTAATCAATTACTGATTACATAATTATTTAAATAACTTCAAATTATTTACTTATTGAGTAATTGAATTACTTTTTAGCCAATTTAATTATTTCACACAATAATACTTAAAATCTCTATAAATCCAACACAGTCTCACAGCAACGTTTAGATTTTGTGGCTAATTCGTATGAATTTGTACGATCTCATTCATACAATTTAGTACGATCCGCTTATCCCCCAATGGTGGCTGGGATTAGGGGCGGGGTTGAGTGCCATGCCCACTTTTTGAAATCGGACATTTTCATACAACTGAACTCGAATTAGCCACAACACTGACTGTTTCCACATGAGAACAGGCTGATAAATATCAACTCAATTCTTAATCTATACATTTTACTTTTTAGAATTTAGCTTTTAGTTTCATAAAACAAAAGTTTGTAGTTTCTTAAGCATGTGTAACCTTCTGACCAAATGTCTTCTGAGTTATGCAAAATATCTGAATGAGAAAAAAGAAAAATACAATCATACTGCTTCATTGAATTTATACCATATATTGTCATGAACTGATTTTACAATCAATTTGCCATTTAGGCATGTGCAACTGTGTGAAAAATGTAACCTTTAAGGTTGGTTTATACTTCTGCGTTGAGTGATCATCGTGACCCTTTGCGTATGCCTTGTGCTTAGTCGCGCATTTATACTTCTGCTTGCTGTTTGTGTTGCTCTGCAATATCGCTTCCAAAATGCTAGCTGGCAGTAGGTTATGTTCCTCTGTGTCGCGTTTCTTCGCGGATTTTTTGTTTTTTATTAATGATACCTTAATGCTAACTGAATCAGATCGTAATATAATAATGTGCACCTTTGTAAAGCTGCTTTGAAACAATAATTATTGTAAAAAGCGCTATACAAATAAACTTGAATATAATTGACTTTAATTAATGTACAAGTAGCTAAAACTCGCTCATTCAGAAGCAGGAACCGGAGGACATCCAACAAATTTAATCATAAGGCGAACGCAAAACAAAAGTTTCCATCTGGAGCTCCTTCACGGGACTCGACACTTGTAAACACTCTCTCCATCGAGCACGCAGCTCTCAGCACCGCCCACACTCATCACCGCTACCAAGCCGAGCAAGCACGGAGCTTGACCTACGCATCGTTGCAACGCGTGGTTATATTTTATGAAAGGTGCGTATTAACGCCACCATCAGGCAAAGTGAGGGTTATGCGACCATGCAAATGCTGCGCCGGCCCATATACGTGCGCTTGATGCAAAAGTATAAATCAGCCTTTAGTTAAAAATCTATTATTCTAAAAAATACAACAACTCTGCTTCTGTGAATTGATGTTTACAGAACTGTTGCATTTATTTACAGTATTTAAGGCAATTACATTATACGTTACTGTAATTACCTAAAAATGTACGTAATATTTTACTTTATCTTTAAAAAGTCATTTATTTACAGCAACTAGTTACTTTTCAACTGATTACACCCAACACTGACATTGCAGTTCAAATGACTGAAATTCTGGGTTTATCTATTGATGTGACAATACCATATGATGTAATGCCAAATTAAAAACGGTAATTTGAAGTAAACCAAACATGATACTGTATGATTACTATCTATGATGCATGTTGCAACATCTATTAATATCATCTGCATAACAGTTTCTCTCTGCATTGCAGCTGCATTGAAGCTTTGTGGAAAAAAAAACCTGACGGACACATTCTCCAGCATGATGTGAGATGATTCAAAAAGCATCTTGAGCTTCGATTTAAGAAACGCATCCAAGCGTCTGTACAAAAAGTCATGTGTTATCAGTGTCACACACTTTCTTATTTGATTAGTTACCATAGAGATCTGAAACATTTCTCCATTTGCATCAATCCAAGTGGACTTTTGGACCCCGCTGCATGTCTGTGCGGGTATATTATTATCAGATATTTAGTTTTCCAATATTCAAGAGCTTGACATCGACAAGTCTATGTAAACGCTCTCATCTATAAAACAAACAAGAGAAGTCTTCCTTCGTGAAATGCTACTCCATAAACCCCGTTTTATGGATAGGCTTATTATTTCTTCCTGCTATTTGGCAATCAATCTCACAGGGAAGAATAAAATATGTGTAGGTGGCGTTCATCATGCAGTGCACATTTCAAATCAAGCACTCTGAAAATAAACCTCTTTGGAGCCATGAATAATAAAAAAAGGATTCTTTCCACAGACTTATTTTTAACTTTTCAATTGTAACTAAATGATTTTAGTGAGCTTTTAAGCAATAAACAACATAAAGAATTACTTTTAGTGTTGATAACCAATGGAACAGATATGATTAAAGACTTTTAGTTGCTTTGATATGAAACAATAAAACACTACAGATGGCAATAAAGCTAGTTTTTCACACTTATTCTCGCTGGCTTTTGGGCAATTAGTTACTATTATGGTCCCAGGATTTCTCGTTTTGAGGAGTGTTGTCAGTGTCATTATACCGGCATTAACATTCGACTCAGAGACGCAGCATATGACAGAACTGTGTAGGAATGGTAGCATAATACTCATGTTCTAGCATAATTCATGTTTCAAGAGGAAGTGATTGCTTCAGCCTTTGAAAGGAAGTTCCCTGTTCAGCCCATCCCTGGCCAGCAGCTTGATTCATGATTAAACATACTGTGGAACTGAACAGGAAAACGTTTCATTGAGCTTTTTGATATAATTATATGTTCTTATAATGTAAACATTGCTGGGTTCAACACAACACAAATTGATTAAGTTAACTTAGTCGTTTTTACAAATTTAAGTGGATTGAACATTAAACAATTAAGCTGTCCCAAAAACAACCCTAAGAATTGCGTGGCATCAACTCATTTTAAATAAGTAGTTTAAACAAGCAGTGAAAAGTTGTTTTGCATGTAGCATTAAGCTTAAAATATTACATTATTGTAATTCAAAATGTAATAAGTATGAAACTGTTGGTAATGTAAACCTAATAAGAGTACTTTCTAAACGCATAATAATTACAGGACAATAACTATAGCCAACACAACATTAAAAAACAGAATTGTACCTACAATAAAACGTGAATTAAAAAACCCCTTAAACCAGCTTTCTAAAATTCCTGACTTTGTTTCAATTAATCATAAAATGTATGATATGATTAAAACTAGGGCTGCACGATGTTGGAAAAAAGTGATATTGCAACATGTTGTTTTTCTGTGATTTATATTGCGATATGTATATAATTTCATAAGATGACTATTTTGAAAACAATAACAATTTTACAGTGATTGTGATGATTTTGTAGGGGAGTGCATCTGCATAAAGCAAACAAAAATAGACACAGATGAGCAATTCCAGTGTTATGGATGTGACATTTACAGTAAAAACTTGAAATATAAATTCACAAAGAAATTATATGTTAGCATTATATTGAAACATCTGTTTGTATTTTCCAAAAAGTTATGGGATCAGAAAAACTATCAATTTGTAAACATTTTTTATACTTTAAATGAGGAAAATAAGAATGCGTTATGCATTAGGCATGGGACGATAACCGTTTTCAAGGTATACCGCAGTTTGGAAAATTCAAGGTTTTAAAACCGCCAAAATTTTCTGCTGTACCTTTTCTAAGGTATGTGTGTGATTTTTTCAGTTATGCTTTTTGTTTGTTTGTTTGTTTGTTTGTTTTAGGACAACAGTATCTCCAGCAGAAATGATATTCAAAGATGCCATTTTAAATTGTAAAGAAATCTTTGTTATTGAAACTATAATGAAGACAGCAGAAGTCAAAGATTCATTTTTATTATTTAGCCTAACATGTTTACTGCTCCAAAATGCTTTAAATGTTTCTCAAAATAAAATATATTGTGTTCAAAGGGGAAAAGTTTTTTTTTAGCCAGTCATTTAAAAAGAATATATTTTAGAGCAGTAAACACAAGACCGTCATACCGTGAAACCGTGATATTTTTGTCCAAGGTTATCATGCCGTCAGAATCATATATCGGCCCATGCCTATAATGGATGTGACTAAAAAAGTCTGCAGGTTTACAGTATATATAAATTCTGTAAATTCTGTGAATTAAACTGCCCAACCCAAAAGAAATAATGCTAATCAAAAGGATAAGAGTTGGCTAACAATAGAACAAACATGACTGATTTTAATTTATTTTACATTTTTGAATTTATGAGGAAAAAGGTTTGTTATGGATGTGACGGATGTGAAATTGGCACTTAAGTGAACATAGACAGAGACATTTTGAGTAGTTCTACAGTACTATAAAATACAAGCCTACACACAAAACTTAGAAAGGGTTTCGCTATAAACAATTTAACATTTAACAAAATGTATCAAATTATCGAAATATTACAAAGTAAAAATGACAAATCTGTAAACAGTGGTTAGGTTAAAGAAAGGTTGTTACTATATATCGTTTCCTAAGGGATCGGTTGTCGTGCACGCGTTTAAAAAAAAAAAGTCAGGTATGCGCAAAACAAGTTAAAAATCAATCTTTTGTTGTTTTTTAACCACACAATCCGCGACCCACTAAAAATGTTCCTGCGACCCACTTTTGGGTCGCGACCCACCAGTTGAAAAACACTGATTTAAAGCACAGATGAAAACAATAGAACAAAAGAATAGATCAAATTTAAATAAATAACACTTTATGGTTTTTGGTTGAGTCTAACAGTATTGCGATTAGCATTAATATTGTGTGGAATTTAATAACCAAATGTAAAATAAAAGTGTCTTTTTTTATAAATATATCATTTATATGTTTGTGTTTCAATAGTATAGAATTTATATACTTTTTCTTCTGTTTATAAACATATAAACCCAATCAATTGAATCTAATCTAATTGTTAAAGCAGAAAGCATTATAATGTCTTGTGTCCAAATGGTTTAAATGAACTTGAAATCTCTTGAGATCCTGCGATGTGACTATTGCAGATTCACACATTGCGATATCGATGCTGAAACGATATATTGCGAAGTTCTAACTACAAGTAATCAATGCACGTTTTTATTGTTTAGTGTTTTAAAACAAAGCATCCTGTAGCTCTATCTTGATTAAGAGGCTACATTCCTCAAAGACCGCATCTGAAGGCCGATTTCATCATCACAGTGCGACAAAGGCTGTCTCAATTTGTGGGCCTCTTTAAATGGGGCCTTTGTTTCTTCAGGAAGTGAAGGAAACATCCAATGGATCCTTAGCAACCCAGAACATCCCAAGATTGCAGGTTGTTTCTTCTAATTACTCACATTCAATTCAAGTTTATTTGTTATTAGCGGTTTTCACAATAATCGTTTCAAAGCAGCTTTACAAAACATGCACATTACTGCATACTACACTCAAAATCAGAAATGCAAAGGTTATTAGTTACCATAAGTTCATAAGTTACTAATAACTTTAACTAGTAACTAATTACTAATAGGGGGTGTCACGGTGGCGCAGTGAGTAGCTTGATCGCCTCATAGCAAAAAGGTCGCTGGTTCAAGCCTCAGCTGGGTCAGTTGGCAATTCTGTGAGGAGTCTGCATGTTCTCCCAGTGTACGCGTGGGTTTCCTCCAGGTGCTCTGGTTTCCCCCACAAGTCTGTATGTGTGTGAATGAGTGTGTATGGATGTTTCCCAGTGATGGGATGCAGCTGGAAGGGCATCCGTTGCGTAAAACATAAGCTGGATAAGTTGGTGATTCATTCCGCTGTGGTGACCCCAGATTAATAAGCCAAAAAGAAAATGAATGAATAAGTACTACTAGGTTTTAACAGTTAAAGTTATAAACATAGTCATAGAGTATATAGGTGATGTTTATGTGTACATGTTCAACGAAGTGTATTGCATGTAATTACACAGTTACATGCAAGTAATGTGTTTCAATTTTCTTAATTTCTTAAAATCTGAAAACAAGTTACTTCAAAGTCATCAATGGCAGCTCATTTCACTATGTTTGGTTTAGCATGCATGAACTATGTAGGAGACACCTTTAAAGTTCATGACAATTAAAGGATGCAGCCTCTTATGTTGTTTCATGGCCATACACAAGTCATTTTAAGAAAGGTCTGCGCGATATTGGAAAAAAACGTACATTGCGATATTCAGACTTTCTGTGATTTATATTGTGATATTTCGCAAGATAACTTAATTTTAGATTGCTTGGGATGATTTCGAAGGGAAGTGCATCTGCATAAAATATTATAAACAAACTATAAGCAGAGATAAATGAAGTAAATGCAGAAATTAAGCAGTTTAACAGTTTACAAGTACAGAAATATAAAACAAAGCTATAAGTTCTTCATTGTGTAGATTATTAAATACAATAAATTTACTAATGTATTAATTTATTGTGCCCAAATGCTTTAAAATGTTTACACAGGCCTTAAAATCACAAGCAATTGAGAAACGTTCATTTTATTATGGTTAAAGCGAAATGACTTGTGCGTTCTGAGCTGTTGTACCTGCTCAACTATGATCCTGACTAGGCCTGTCACGATATCTATTTTTTGTTGTACGATATATTGCACCAAAATATATCGCGATAAACGATATAATTGTCATTTTAAGACTATTTTAGGCAACTCATTGTATAATGCCAGAATGGCAATATAATAGTATCATGACGCAAGTACAATATTCAACAGAACACATGATATTTTATTGTTAAGAATATTTAATTAAGTCATTTTAATAATTTAATGATTAGGCATTGGAATCACAATGTAAAAACGCATATCCAAAACATTTAATAAGAAATGTTAAATGTAAATACTATAGTGTTTTTTTTTAACCATACTGACACTGACACCTCCAATAGAGATAGAGAGGTTGTACAAACAGCTAAAATGTTGTAAGAATTGTTTTTTTTACGTATGGGCGATATATATTGCATCACCAAATATCATTGAGGTCATGTACATGTATTGTGCGATAAGTCGATATATTGATTATTGTGACAGGACTAATCCTGACTCCACATTCACACCTCCATGTTACTACTGCATATACACACATTGCAAGCAATAAGTATGCTAAAACGATATATTGTGTAGCCCTAATCTGTGCCCACATGGAAATGGGAAAACTGAGTTAAAACAGTGTAATACATATGCCACACCTGAATGAGGAGTTCTAAACAAACACAGCATTGCAGGATACGCTAATAAAGTGAGCATGCACATGTATCTAATCTAATGCATGTAACTATTAATGCTTCTCCACCAGTCGTCTTGTTATTATAGGTTACTTGGTTTTGTTGTAATAGTGCTTATAAACATAGCACAAATGTCTGTAGCACAAACACAGCTCTATGATCCATCATTGTTGATGCTACTGGTTTTTATATGCTGGATTCTTGCTTCTGGTCACATGGTACTATGATGTCATTGTTTTCAAAAAGTGTTATTTAAGGTGGTTATTTTGCGACAACATCTAGACAGCTAAGTGAGAGTTGGCTTTTTTTCCGATCTTGTTACCCCATATGCAAAGTTTGTTTAAGGGCACCAGCAACATGTGGACAAAAGGCCAAAGTGATATTACCTTAATAATTTACTGTGAGGACGGACATTAATTGAGCTGCAATGTTGCAATGAAAAGAACGACTTCTCTCTGATGATGCATACAAGATTTATCCAATCCTTTAGCCCCTTTCGACTGCAAGCTCAGACATCTGTACTGGGGTAAAGTTGGTTTTATTTCTGCACATTCATAGTTTCTCCTTAAAGGGGTGGTCCAGGGTGTAATTTTAAGGCTTAGTTGTATTTATAAGATGCAAAGTAACGTGTGCTCATGCTTCATTTGAAAAAAACATCACATTATTTTTTCATATATCTTTCTTTGATTATATGCTGCTACTCAGCTAACATGAAAACGACTGTCAAATTACCTAATTTCTCCAAAGGCCTACCCTTCAAGGGGCACTGATTGGTCAGCTAACAATATGTTTAATGTGATTGTGTGTGTTTACAGCGGTTTGATGGATAAATCCGAATTTGTAGCTAAATTGTTAGTGGTGCCAAACAGCATTTCCTGTTGTTTACATCTTTGTTCATGTCCTAGCTACAATATAATGTTAATGCTAGAAACTGTGCATGTAATAGATCAATTTGAACTAATAAAAACACTTACAGGTGTGTACTTTGTCTATTACAGGTGTGTACTTTGTCTATTATGGTTAGAGCTGCTACTCCTTTTAGCTGAAGTTTTTAGCCAAATCCAGCACTGAACTGGGAGACTCTGGAAGTTCTCCTTTGTCAAATGCTATATATTTTTTCAACACAGGCTCATTGTGAAAACGTAGTCCCAAGTTTGTTTCTGGAGACTGCACATTACGTGGTCAGAGGTACGTATGGCTGCGTTTCATTTTTTTTAAACAAACGCTACGGGGCGGTGTGACGCCGTTTCTTCTCGCGCTTACCGGCCGACCGCCTCGTGTGGACGACTTTACCGCTGCAACCAGTTTGTCCCGTTAGCTCGCCGTGTTCGTCGGCGGACTTGAGATGCAGAGAGGAGTTGACCACCATGACGACACCGGGGTTCGAGTCCGGCGAGGAGCGGTTCCAGAAAGCAGGTAAGACAAACACAGAATCCATATAACGAAGTAAACCAGTTAACAACAGGTTGAGAACTGGTGAAGTCTGAAAATGTGGTAAAAATGAGACGAGGGGGTTTTGTTTTATTCTGGATTGTTTTTTTGAAAGCTGTTGGTTGGGTTTAGGGAAGAGGGTGGGTGGGTCGATCGATAAGATTTTGGTTGGGTTTAGGGAAGGGGGAGGGTGGGTCAGTTCGATTGGATGGTCAGTCAGTCATTCAGTCAGCCAAAAACGGTCGGCTGACAGTGGCCTCTGGTGGGTTTACGTGAGAACGGCAGGCGTGAACGGCACTCGCAAGAGACACTTGAGATCTCAAAAAGCGTCCGCAGCGGCCTCTCGTGGACTTCCTAAAGCAAAAAGTGCAAAAAAGACGTACCTGACAGGACGTATTCCGCGGCCTCCAGAAACGTACTCAGGACTACGTTCTCAGAATGAGCCAGGGTTGAATTTTTTATAATTCTCTGGAACATGATAAAAATTAAATTGTAAGCACTTCTCTCTTTGTGTCATGTCCTTTGGAAGCCCAAATACAGGTCCTTCGCTGAACGGGGTGTATGAGCGTGGTAAATTCACGTAACCTGAAGCGTTTGTGATCTCACTAACCCCTTTGTATTTTTTGTAGTCCCCAAACCTCGTTCACTGTAAGCTTTGCTAAGCTAACTCTGTAAAAGCCAATGTCTCTCTTTGCATTGAACTTTGAGCGTATTACATTCCGAGATGTTGTTTATGTTCACACAGCTACATTACACTAAAACTAAAGTTTAAAACATGTTATCATAGTGGACCAACCCTTTAAGATTATTTCAGAAATGCATGGTTTGTGAATTCTAAATAGGGAAATCACATTATCCACCAATGTCCATCAATGTACAACATTGTTCACAATCAATGAAATAGTCCTAATGTTGTTTTGAAGTCCTACTTGCATCTGAATTCATGACTCAATTGTCAAAGTAGTGGTAAACAATATAGAGAGTGTCAAGTAGTCACCGATCAAAAATGAATGAACGTGCGTCTATAAAACCAACTTTAGCTCAATAGCAGCTGCCTCCATCCAATCAAACAATTGTGGAAGCGACCTGAAAAACGACCTCTGCATTTTATCTCTACATTCTGAAAGGAAATCTCTGTTGCTACCTACATTTCATCACTATTGCAGCACATTCACACCGGATTTTATTCCACTAATGTATTTGAACATGTTAGCACATTGTAGCTCACAATGGGTTTCATATGGGCTCCTGCATTTACAAGTGTGTAAACCAGTTAAACAGGTAAATAATATCCTAATCTACAGTGTGCACCAGATGTCAAAAATGAACTATAGGCTCTAATTCCTGATGCTGGCAAATTCTAGAGTGAAGTTCAAAGCAAAAGCACTCACCCTGATGTCATTACGTCGCACTTCCACGTCGCACACCGCATGGCCGTGATTGGGCGCACATCTGGAGAAGCAGCAGTACTTGCAGACCGACACCTGCTCCACGTCGCAGTGATACAGCCTGTATTCGTCGTGGTGCGGGCAGCTCCAGGCCCGGACCTCCTCAATGGCCACCAGCAGATGTCCAGGTGCCGGGCAGGGCTGTTGGAGGTGCGTCTGGATGTGGGACTGGCAGCAAGGTGCATTACAACGAAGGCACACTTTCTGCGCTTGAAGAGGAGGTCCTCGCCGACATAGGATGCAATGCAACACGGCCGGTGCTTTCTCGACGTTCAGCGCGTTGAACTTCTCCACGATGTTGTTCAGCTTGATGTTTTTCTCCAGGTTTGGCTTCTGGCTGTACGCGTGGTTGCACTCCGGGCAGCGCACATTGGCCGCGTCCTTGGCCCAGGCCTCGCTGATGCAGCCCCGGCAGAAGTTGTGCTTGCACGGCAGCTGCACGGGCTCCACGAACACATGCAAACAAATGGGACAAATGAGTTCCTCCTCAAAGCAGTTCCGCCAGTTCTCCGCCATCTCCGCCATTTGATCAGACATCCAGCTTTGAGTTGATCCGCGAGTTTTACAACGTTTCGCTCATTCTCGCGACGCCTCCGTTTATAGATCCAGATGTTTGGTCAGTTAATGAAGGCCATGCGACCACAGAAGCCCCAGAGAAACAGCTGTTGATCAGAAGCGAGCATGCCCAGGGAGCGTTCCGTGCTCCTGGCAAAAGTTAGTCAGCAATCAAATACCACAGCCGGGCGTGAGTCTGGCGATCAGCGCTCGGATTCAAGACTTGTGCTTCTTCTTAATGTACAGATGCTGAATTGATTGAAGAAGAAAAATACTATTATAAGTTGGTTAATGATTTATTACGTGCATAAAACGATCCATATGAAAAAAAATCACTGACTAGTGACCATGGTGGTAGTTAATAACTAAATTACAATTATAAACATATAATATGCATTATGAAAAGAAATTAACACAATTATAATTATTGTTACTTAAGTTACGTTATTGTGACATAATTTTATTTGTTTTGGGCTTTGTCTGAACACTAAGCCACACATTTCTTCCTTTTCGGGACTATATATATATATATATATATATATATATATATATATATATATATATGAAAAGAAGAGTGATATAATATAGAAGAGTTACCTGTAAATATTCTTCATCGACCCAATAGCCTAAACGAGGACGTATATCTGTAAAAGTGAATATCTGTAAAACGTATCGGTCTAATCGTGGAAATCCAGATGCTTGACTATCCGCTGAAAGATAACCAAACTACAAGTTAAAGGCTCTGGCGTGCTCTAAAAGCCGGTGTCAGTCAAGATAAGACCAGTCAAATCCAAATGAAAATGTGGTATCATCGGATCGGAAGCATGTAGTCATTCGCTAAGTTTAAAACAGGAAAAAGGATGACGCCACAAGTTCGCGGAGCACCGAAACCGTCCTTTCGAAAGAAGATGGACAGTCATTTACCGATCACGCATCTGATTTGAGCCCGGGGCACATGACATTTGCCCTGCTGGAATTATAATAAAGTAGACCTGAGCCTCTCGTGTAACACTATATATCTCGATAGGATTCCGGTCTCGCAGAACTGTCAGGAAAGCAGCCGGTAAAGCCAGAAAGCCCGTTTATCTTTTATCGTGACGTGACTTTGAATGAACACACAATCGACGCGTATTTATGTATGCCAACATGCTCCCGTAGCATTAAAGCCAGATCGTATCGCTGTCAAAGCTATTTTCTCGCTATCTGTGTTGGTTAAACATTATAGACTGATCCATAACGCGATCCCGGTCCATGTTTACCTGTCCGCACTTAGAAGAGACCGACTGCGTTCATGTTTTTAGTACCTAATGTCATGTATTTTATGTGGCCGAAGCGAACTCGCCTAAAATATTCATGTATTAAAGCCAGATACCTTTGTTGCTCTTAAAGGAGACGATATCGTTTGGCCGTTGTTATCGCTCATCAGCCATCTTGTTTTCCTGTTTAACGCGAATTATAAACGACGTATCTATTTACTTTTCCTCTCATTTGTGTGCCCTTTATATAGGCGCTTCACGTAAAGCGGATAAAAAGATCCGATTCTGCGATGCTCCAGGAGTGCCGCGACCCTTTAAAACGTTACTCCCGATTGAAAACAGATGCTTCAGCGCCGTATTCCAATCTGCGTCTGTTATTATTTATGATTTTTTTCTCCTTTCAAGCAAATCCTAGATGAGAGGAATGCAGGCACAGGACTGCAACTCAGGATACAGTTCACATACTCCCCCTTCCAGAGTCACGTGACCTGCGCCGACTTGATACATTAAAGTGGGAGGAGTTAATAAATGGGGGTGGGGTATGAATTAAAGGGACATACCTCTAGTTCTGTGAGTGACCTGTCCAATGTTAAAACTCGGGGTTTTCCAGTAAATAAGCTGTTATTTTAATAATAGCGATGACTTAAGAATTACTGGAACATGTATGGATATTAAGCAACTGTAAAAAAAAATAAACACACAGTATTAAATAGCTGAATAAATGTACAGTAGTCTGATAAATTAGGCATTTGGTTAAGTACAGGCACAATTTTACTCAAATTAATATTCATATGAACTGAAACCCATGGTGAAAATGTGTATTGTTTCGTTTTAAAAAACATAATTCACACCAAAAATGAAAATTCAAGATTCAAGACTTCTTAAGGTACAGATGCTGAATTGATTGAAATATATATATA
>CAIGQQ010031933.1:675014-688107 GCA_903798035.1 Danio albolineatus
AGAAAGTACTAATGGGGCTAGGGTTAATTTCATAAAATAATTAAATATATCTTTACGTGGTGCTAGCGATCGACCGCTGATTATTGTTTCGATGATAATTACGTTATACCTAGGAAAAATCGGTAGGAGTTCAAGATTGTTCAAATATATACCAAAACTCTTAAAGCTGTTAAATTAATAAAGTAATAATAAACTATAAAATGGAGTCAGATAAAACGAGGATAAATATATTAACATTCTAAATCATCTTATATCAAAATTGGAGTCAGATATGAGTTAAACTTAAAATAAATCAACATTGTGCCCTGGAAAGATAGAACGTGCAATTGAGCCTTCATCCAGCAGTAGACACCGCCGTTGGACTATTTGGCTGGACCTTACAACACCATTAAAGTCAATACTGCTGTTTTTCAACATTGTTTAAAATATAGTATTTTGGATTCCATAGAATAAAGAAAACAATGGAGGGTTGGTAAATGAGGACAATTTTTTATTTTTGAGTGAACTATCCTTTTACCAACAAATCCCGTATCAATATTCTAACAAATATAATACCCTTACATAATGTATAGCTGCTGCCACCACACGTCAGTCTTTGTCTTTTCAGATTTCTGTCTGTCATGTGTACATGTGCTTTCCATACAGAAGCCCATTCAAACTTGTACACGCTGTACTTGTTGGTCCTGTGCTGCCTAGTAACTCAGTTTATACTAATAAACATGTCCATATGGACTGAAACTGACTAAGGCTCAAGTATAATGTACATTCCCCACAGTATGGTGACGTTGCATCTACACTGCCTCTTTTTTCAACAGCATACAGTAAGAGATTTTAAATGATAGTTTAAGTAGACAATTTCAAATGGATATCCGACAGATTGTCTTCTAGGATTTGTTAGACTAGCCAATTACACAATTTCTGTTTAAACATTAATGAAATTAACTGTCGCACATTTACAACATTCATGTTAAGTGTTAATAGTATAGGTTGTCACATTCACCCCTACATGAATCATGAAACGTTTCAGTAAGTTTGTCCAATCAGTCGGTAAGTACAATCAAGTGTACTAGTGTCCATTTTGTGTTTTGAATTGCTGTTGTTGTTTCTTTTCAAATGATAAAACCGTGAATATGATTGTGTTGCATTATGTTGTCATATTTTGTTACATCTCAATAAAAAAAATAATAAACTAGCTGAAAAAATAAAAAATAAACTAGATAGAACGTGGACGATACCATTGTTTCATTTATGCTCCAACATCAATTATTGCTAGTAGCGGTACACTACAAATATTGGTTAATGGATTTTTGTCCACAAATCAGAAACAGCATAGAAGAAAATGTGGATTTAGAAATCCTGGTGACATTTTTCACACTAATATACTTATACATCTCAAGCACCCACTCCATCTCTTAGCCACGAACCGCAAAGATGCCATCCAGTCTCAAACAGGTGGCATAGCAAACCAAAGCAGTTCAGTGTCCTAAGGCAAACTCTCCAGCCTGCTACTTCCAGAATTAAGGTCACAGACTGAGTAAACCACACATCTGCTTGTAGTATAATCAGACGGTTCTGTCATGAACTGACTGTCATGGAGGGGCAGGACTTACTGTGGCCGGTCGTGACTGTGTCTCTGACCACTGATGGGAGGCAGGACAGACTTGCTCTTAATCTCCAGTCCTTTCCTCAGGGCTTCTCTAATCTGTTCAGTGTCTGTATGAACAACACAAACAATTGAGCACAAATAAAGAAACAAGGATGGTTGACACTCCAAACCAACACCTTAAGTCACACTTACATGCAAAATAATAGTAAATAATAGTACATAATTGAAGTTCTAATATTCATAACAGAATTATACTGACAGAAAATGATTGGAAACAAATGATAGGAAGGTACAACTGCAATTCATTTGACAGAATACTCTGTAATGTTCATAATACAAACTTTAAACATTAGTAAACACTGGAGGGAGGCTAAATCCTATAGACAAACAACTATTGTTTGGAAAATAACTTTCACACTCGGCCACCTATTATAATTACTCAAAACAGCAACTTGCTTTATTTAAAGTTTAGCATTTAACAGTTGCCAAAAGATTGTTTAGTTTGATTAGTTAGCACTGTTTTACGCTAAAGTTAATATAATGACTCCACTGTCTTGCACGGTATTATCAGCATTGATCCATATTTAAAGGATTAGTTTACTCAAAAATGAAAATGTCCTCATCATTTACTCATTCAAGCGGTTCTAAACTTTCATGAATTTCTTTCTTTTATTGAAAACAAAACAAGATATTCTGAACAATGTTGTAAAACACAGCCACTGACATTCAGAAAAACACTATTGAAGCCTGCTGTTTTCCAGTGTTGTTAAAAATATCTTCTTTTGCATTCAACAAAAAAAAGAAACTCAATTAGGTTTGTAACTAGAATCAGAAAGAGCTTTGTTGCCTAGTTTGTTTCCACATATAAGAAATTTTCTTTCATGTCAGAGTTTCCACAGTGTGACAAAAAGGACAAAAACTAAAATAATACAACTAATAAAAAAAACTAATAATAAAGGAATTTTAAAAATAAGTAAATACAAAATATACATATTGACAAATGTATGTACAGGTATATTACCAGGGCCAAACGGAATCTGCGTGCGCAGAATTCCGCAGAATTTTAGCCTATCATTGATTCTGTTTATTTACTGGTGTTAATGTGTGTACAATTATATTTAATCCATTTTTAAATTAATTTCAGTAATAATATTGACTAATATAAAAAAATCTAATATAATAAAATCTCTTTTAGTAGAGATTTTATACGAGACTTGCTTTGTTTACCAAATAAAGTGTATCTATTTGGATTTGCATTGTAAACATTAAATAAAAGTTAAAAAGGTATTACTTTTTATATTATATATTAAATTTGTAGTTATGATACTCCTAAAATCATTCCGCATAAATCCACAGATTTTAACAAAATACTCCACAGAAATAGCAAAAAATGTCCACAGATTTCGTCTGGCCCTGCATATTACTATATACACAATATTGTATGTATATTGTAGAACAAGTGGAGTGTCAAATTATGACAGTTTTCATTTTTGTGTGAACTACCCCTTTAAGAATAGCATTTGCAATTTTTGGATTGACTGTATAAATAAATCTATATTCATACAGAAAATTTAAATCCCTGCTTGAGATGCTGTATTTTGATCAAGTTGGTTAGTTGAGCCAGTCTTAAATTGCATTTGTCCTTAGCATGCCTCACCTTTGTCGGACAGTCTGCGTGGCTGTGCCCCAATGCAAATGCTCCTGCTGTCGTCCTCGTCCTCAGGAGGTCTGCTCAAGTCATCCCAGGCACACTTGGCACTCACCCCACTCAGGTTAGAGCCATCCGTCTCGATGCCCTTATCCACTCGTTCCTGCTTGGGATGAGCAATCAACACACGCACACATCAGCAGGGGAGAAGCGTGGCTGGACATGTGTCCGTCTCAGTGCAGAGAGCAGAGGACTAACAGCAGGTGGAGGGGTCCAGTTTAACAGGCCAGACTTAATTACAAATCCACCTTTTCACTGCTGAAGCTTCACAGTGAGTGTGCACAGTGTGAGTAAATCTTTCATTTTTGGGTGAACTATCCCTTTAAATCACCAGGAAAGATAATTGTGTGTTACTTGAGAGATGTAAACTGTGTTAAGGGAGCAAAGGTGGCAAATATTTCAAGGACATAAGCCTTTTAGCTTGGATGAGGCATGATATCTAAACAGGTTATACTTTTAACCCTAAAGTGTACATCTGAATCTTTGTTTAAAATCAAAGTCCATAGCTAGTAGGGCTGGGTGACTAATTCAACATTCAGAATCTATAATCAATCCAATTTTTCCAGGTCAATATTTTCAATTACTTTCCCTACCATATGTGGAGTCATGTGACCCCTACTCTGTTAAAGCTAATTTATACTATATTATTCTGATATAATAGTTCAGCCAAGTACGCAGTTCGGCGCAGCGTCCGCATACCTGTGCACCCCTCAAAAAAATGTAACTACACATTACAACAATAGGTAGCGCAAGCTTTGTGATTGGTCGGTTTGGTAGCGGTAGCTGCGTTTGAGGCAATGTGTGTTTTAATTGCAGTTGTTCAGCATTGATGTTTAATAAATAATCATAGATAATAGATAGTGTGTATAATGCACCCTACATTCAAAAATAACGTTTTTATAACTAAAACAAACTTTAAAAAAAACATTTACTGTACAAAACTTGTCAGTGAGCTATGAGGGCAAAAACATTAAAATAAGTAAATAAAATAATCGTTCATTAATTGTAAATCAAGATAAAATGTTCAATCGGTCAAGATTTTGATTTTAGGCCAAAATCGTCCAAACCTAATAACTACTGTAAATTTAAAAAACAAATGAAATATTCAATATTTAACTAAAAGGTGCCATATACTGGATTGGTTTAATAAGTTAAGCTGTTCTCTGATATCTACATTGTAGATTTACGGCTTCAGTAAGATCAAAAAATATATATTTTTATTTATTACTCCATAAAATAGTCCTAGAATCAAAAGGTCCATAATTGACCATATATGGATCTTGTCATAAATATTAATAAGCTCAGCTCTGACGTGCAGCTGCATGTACACATACAGCATGATGTATACTGAACACGGACAAATATAAACTAATCAGAGTAACGTTAACCTACAATCTATAAATCTTGCATCCTGACGTGAGTTTGAACATGTCTTTAACGCATAGCAAACAATCTGAGCCTCTCGTTTTCAAAATAAAAGTCCCACAATTTAATATAAGCTTAAAAATAAGAAAATTATTAATGTTGTCTCACAAAAAATGTTCTGGCTCATCAAACACAGCCTGAGGTGTGCATATTAATGATCTTAGAGCTACATATGAGTCTTGTCCCTTGTTCTCTTGAGGATGCAGCTGCTCGTCGGGTCTGGATGAATGACCTGAAGTACATGCAAACGATGAGGGCATGGCCTGTGAGTCTCGTAACAGTCTGCTATGTGTTCTGATTGGCCCGTTGTCCACCAGGATTTACACTCGTGGAATTTACATGAGAACAAGGAACCAATGTTGTCTGAGGCTCACGGTAAGGCCATTTCCATCTATTGATGTCTTAATATTAGACTATGCCCAGATTTTCTATATAGAGCACCTTTAAGAATACAGAAACATGCTCATGAATGTGGTTTCTAACAACTAGTATAATTTTTTTCCATACAAGTAAATAATTAAAATAATTACACTAGGCTTCATATTCAGATGTGTTTTATTGACAATTATGTGTTCTTGTTTTCTTTGTTGTTGCTTCCTGCAATCATGAACAGTTAATGTAGTGAAAATATAATGGTAACATATCAGCAAGCAGTTTGTAGAGCCCTACACAAAATCCGTTTTATTTTCCTCGTTAGATCCATTAAATGTTTTTTTTCTCCAGTTTAATCTTGTTTTCGATTCCTTCTTTTTTTTTTCATTTTAATGGTTAAAATAAAGCTAATAAATATTCCAAGAAACATTTTATTATGAAAACAAGCTAATAACAAAACAAATTATTTGTTTTTCCTTAAAAAAAAAATACTAGTAGTATAAGTAGTAATAGTAGTAGTAGCTGTGGTGGAGTACATTCTACTGGACATTTATCTGTCAAAATTTCATCAAGTTAAAAACTCTAAACTTTTATTCAGACATGAAGATGCTGGCCGTTTTATTTTACATGATATAATGATAGACTTCCCCTCATATAAAATGACAAAATGCTTATGAAGTGATTCAGAAGTGCATTAAAACTGATGAAGGAAGCGACACGCCTCGCGTTTTCCATGCGGTTTTAGATGTGAAATGTGAACTGCCACTAATGCAGCCAACTCAGTTTTTTTATGACACAGATATTTTTATTTCACCAACATTTTTTGTATTATGGAAACCATAAGGCTGTAAGTTTAGGAACACCATTACAAGCATTTGCATCTGTGGGTGAGCTATACTTTTAGCACCATGCACACTACAAAAATCCTTACTTGCAAATGTGGATCAATGTCAAATATGGATTCTCCTCTTCTCATGTCAGTGATTAACCATGGACCTCCAGCACTGCAAACAAAACAGAAATCAAACTTCATTTCTGAATAATGAAAAATAAGAAGAGCACAAAGCATCACAGCAAATTTAAGCTCCTTCATGCCTTCTATACAGCAACAGCATTTAAAAACCACTACTCTTATCTGCAATTCCCACAATGCCCTAGCGCAAAAGGAAAAAAGAAATGTAGTAAGACAAAAATGCAATGCCCCAGACTGAATTGGACAACCTTTGTGCAGATAAGCAAAGAAAGCTGTGTGTTGCTCAACCGTTTGATCTTTTGCTCAAAAAAAGAGTAAGAAAAATTAAGACATTTGAGTTGGTTTTGGATGAAAGTAGAGGCTTTTTCTTGAAACCATTTCAAATTATTTGTGGTGACGCAGGTTACATCAAATTGACATTCTGGAGTCAACCAAACAACTTCTGCTATTCTCCAGCCGTGAATCTTTGGAGATTTTTGGGGGTCTGTCATACCATCCTCCTGACATAACACTCATCCTCTTTCAGGCTGATTACTGGAATTTCTTAAAGGGATAGTTCACCCAAAAATGAAAATTCTGCCACCATTTACTTGCTCCAAAGCAGTCTGAGGTTGCTGTTGTTTTTATCTGTTAAACACAAAAGAAGATACACTGAAGAATGCTGGAAAGCTGTAACCACCGACTCCCATAGTAAAAACACAAGCACTATGAAGGTCAATAGTTTACAGTTTCCAACATTATCAAATCTTCTTCAACAAAACAAAACAAAAATGGTTTGAAACAAGTGAAGGCTGAGTAAACAAATTGCAATTCTAAATGCCTCAAAACATTTTGCAATTCTGAGTGTGCCTCACACAGGTGAGTGGGTTTGACAAACCAACTGTAGAAAACACACTCTTTCATATCTGACATATTTGCAAACACTTGCACCAGACACTTTCTTAAAATCACTTCATAGCTTTATAAAAACATTATGGAATCCTGAGTGTGCCTCAGACAGGTGAGTGGGCTTGACAAACCACCTGCAGAAAACACACTCTTTCCTATTTCCAGACACTTGCACCAGACGCTTTCTTAAAATCCCTCCATATCTCTATAAGAACATTATGCAATTCTGAGTGTGCCTCACACAAGTGAGGTGGCTTCACAAACCACCCGTAGAAACACTCTTCTCTCTATATGCACTAGACACTTTTTGTAAACTCCTTCTAACAAGGACTCAATAAGGGAAACAATGTTTACTTGTGAATGCACCATAAATTGTGTTTCACTACTAGTAACCATAAATACCTCTTGCACATAATTGTTCTCTGTTATGTAAAAATACTTGTATAGTCTAAGGTTGGGTGTATAGTTAACTATTTATAGTATATGTATAGTTAGTAGTTAGATTACCACTTCGGTATATTAGTTATGTATAGGTTTCAATTAGCTTTTACGTTGAGTGTTGTGTTCATATTAATGATTGTGTATTTATGTAGCACAGATGTCCTGCGAGACGCAACATTTCATTCCACTGTACATCCACACATGTAGTCATATGACAATAAAACTCAACTTGACAACAATTTAAATTTTGGGGTGAACTGTCACTTTAATTATTGCCTGGGAGTTTGAAATGGGCATTTTCTTTTAGCCACTTCCCATTTTGTGAAGCAAAACATTCCTTTGCCTTTTCTGAAAATGTTAAAGGGCACATACATTAACCCTTTTTTAAGATTTTATATCACTACTATGGTTGTTCTGAGTGTGCCAGTCTAGGTTTAGATCAAAACACAATTCAGATTGTTTTATTATAATGTGTTAAAAAGTGTCATTTTGGGGGCGTGTACACAGGTCGCTGTTTTAGGGGTGTGTTGCTTCACATGAAAATTAGTTTCGACTTCCTGCCAATCTTAACAAGGGGGCGGAGCCAAGAGCGCCCCTGCTTTGTGTACAGCAACACAGGCAGACAGAGAGAAGCATTCAGCCGTACGTGTACGACCCGGACTCAGACGCGGAACAAGCAGAGACCACTGTTGAGGAATCAATAATCCAAATGAGCCAGAATGTGTCAGAGTTGTAGTTACAAAATCATTTATGTCTTTGTCCAGTTTTACAGCCGCTATGTAACGATGCATGCATCATCCGTAATGCGTTTGATAAAGTTCGCCATATCAGAGTTCTACAAACAAATACAGACAAGACATAAAGATATCCACTAAGATAAACACAGCATTAGTATGATTTATATGCAAAAGGCATCGCGGATTGTTGGAACCGATCCATTTTTCAATTTACTCGCGAATCCCTTAGTGAAATTGTCCCGCATTCTCAAAGCAGTCTGCGCTAAAATGGTTAGCGCAAACATACGACAGTTTCGGTACATTTTCAGGCACCTGGTCGTTAAAGATAAAACTCAGCCACTTAAGGGCGTACTCACACTATGTACAGTTGCCTTTAACCGGGCAAAAGCACGCTAGTCTCCCCTTCCATCTCCCCAGACAGCCCGCGGTCTTATTGCATTCGGGCCTGAGCACGCTTACGTCATCTGATGGGCTGTTCAGTGTAAGAGAAGCGCTCTCGGAGATTTCAGTGAGATATCTTGTTATGTTTATATCGTTTTAGTCGTTTGATATGCAGTGACACACAGTCAATATTCTGCCGAACAGATCAGCCACTGCTGACGCTCATAAACAATCATAAAGTCCTCGTGCTGCAGGAATTAGAAGGTTTAATAGTTTACGACAGTGTGCGTTCATTAAACAGTAAGAATGATTAATAAATCCATATGAAACAGTCCCCAAAAGTCACGTCTCCTCTTCAGTTTGGGGCTTAGGCGCGCTTTGCCCAAGTGAACCGGGCTCTTTCAACCGGGCCAGGGCCGGCCAACTGTACCGTGCCTGAGCCCGATTCAGCGCACTTGAGTACGCCCTTAAGCCTCTGTTGCTCATTTCCAGGAAGACGATGAAGGCTCTTGTGTTGAGCCTTGCATCCAAAAACAGCGCAAGGGTGTTCCTTTGGTGGCATCGCTTCGACTCACACTAAGAAAATGGTGGACGTGAACAACAAACTTATGCAAATATGGTAAAACGCGCCTGTCAATCAATATGGGTGGGCGGGGGGACCGCACTCCTACATAAAGTTGCGATCGATCTCAAAACCGCTCCAATTGGTCCACCGTTTTTATGTTGTTAAATTAAAAAAAAAGGACTGTGTGTGTTTATATCACCCCAAAATGACCGTCTATACACTATAACTACACATATGACTGTCCAAACAGCTTAAAAAGTAGATTTATCATCAGAGGTGCCCTTTAAGATTTTTTGGCCAAACCAGACTTTTTTTTCACAGCCTTCTTTGCTTACAGTATATTTATTTATCAAAGGTGCCAATACTAATACAGGGCACTGTATTCTTAAATTTGTCCATAGTATGTTTTCCTACTTCATGCGTCCATAAATGCATTTCAAGCCAGGTGGAAGAGAGACAAAGTAATACATCAAGGGCATTAATTTAGTTTCTCAGCTGGTTAAATTAGTCCTGCAGTTTCTTTAACCAGTTGAGCAGGAGCGTGTCCTTGGCCCGTCTCGTGTCTGGCTGTGGGATTACTCACATGTGCACTCCTCTCAGCAGGTCCAGAATGCCTTGACCGTTCCACTGCTGCGCTGCCTGCAGCTCCTCTGTGCAAACACCCACGATCTAATGAGCACAGAAGAAAAAAAACTTCATTTACATGCGTCACAAGGAGACACGCGCATGGACAAGGACAAGGTTAATAAACGTAACATCCAAAATTTAACCTAGATTTTTCATCAGATACTTTAAAGATAGATACTGAACCAGACCCTCTATTTTAATTGTATTTCTTAACAATTGTTTAGCCTCATTCAGCTATAACAACAATATGTTTCTTATGGGTTCATCCTCTACCAAAAATTATTATTTTGTTCCTGGCTGACAGAGCTCTTGAGTGCTTATTACTTTAAAAAAAATAGGTGTACATTAAATGACAATAGTTTGTTTTCTGGGGGAAATAATTATTAAATAAATAATAAAAAAATAAATTTAAAAAAATCACTAAATTTAGTAAAATTTTTTGCAAAGCTGTTACTGATATCCTATTTGTATTCTGCAAACCTTTTATCATGCCTTTATCACCAGATTTTATCACTGGACAGTATTTCTGGGCTAGGTATTTATATATGTGTATTATCCTTGTTGAAAGTGCTCACCTGAAGGAAGGAGACGTGGCCGAAGGGGGTCTGCACCGGATGCATCTGAGGGTCCTCTGTAAGAAGCATATGCTGGATTCGAGACTCGCTGTTGTCCAATGGACTGTGCCACGAGATGTGATCACCGCTGCAGAATGTGTTTTCTGTTAGAAAGAAAACCCTGCGTGAGTGTTCTCTTTCTACATACTTTCAAGAGAATAATGTATTTAAGTTAATGTTAATATCTAATACTGTGTGACGCATGGTATAAATCCAATAATAGATAGTCAACCGCTGTGGGAATCTAAAGCAAATCTAAAACATAGTAGAATATTGCTTTATCCCATTAATCTAAATATATTCGCTAAATAAAGCCTGTACATGTGATTTCACATGCTCCTCATATGATTTGTAACTGAATTTCTTGCATTCATAACAGGCCTCTTTTATTGCATAAGCAGGCTTCTTTAGTTTCATTGTATTGCTTTTTTCTCCTCTATAATTTAAATAATGTATTTTATTTAAACGTAATATATGCATAACAATAAACAAATCATTTTTATGTACATTTTACCTATAAATTTCATTTTTATTTTTATCATTATGAATCAATCGCTGTCACTACTAACTCCAATATTACTTATGCTAACATGCGACCATTTAAAACGAGACTAAATTGTTCTTTAAATACGTGTGGAATATTTTCAGAATGCTGAAATGCAAAAAAGGTAACAATAACAGGCTACCATGTACATACACATTGTGTTCACACAATTCCATAGATTTATGAAAATGTTCAAAGCTTTAGTAGTGTTGTTTTGTAACACAGGGTTACCGCTGAATGTGCATTATTTGACATGTAATGTAATGTGTATTTATATAGCGCATTTATTGTGTATGGCCAAAGAGCTTCACAATCATGTGGGGGGAGTTTTTTCAATTCTTAGTTTTTTTTTCTTTCAGTGTTTGAAAGCAGCACAGTACAATAGTTAAAAATAACACCTTCAAATTTCAATTTAAGTAAGCTTTCAAGAAGCGTGGGAAGCCTGTAAACATGACTTTTTCTGCCGTTTCTCAGAGCAGATATGACTTTGAAAATGATAGCAGCAAAGACTCATTGCTTCAGTAGTTACCCTTTGTCTAATCATTAAAACCAAAAGCTAAACAATGCAACATCATATCTGTATTTTATTTTATTAATTGTCATAAACATACTATCAGGTAACTGATTGATACCATCTACGCAGAATGCACTGCACACCTAAAATAATGCACACCCATAGTCAAAAATTTATTTTGACTTCGACTTTTAAATCTTTTTTTTTAAGGATACATTTTGGTAATTAAAAAATATAGAATTACACTAAATTACATATTTTGCATTATATCAAGACAAGCATGTATTAATATCCAGGGTTAATATCCTTATACGCGTCTAGACTAAATAATGAACAAACGCATTAGAGGGTCACATTAGGGTTAGGGGTTAGTTCATCCAAAAATGAAAATTATGTTATGGTTAACTGACCCTCAGGGGATTCTACAGTATGTGTACATGCCATTATTCTTTCTGTGAAATCCATTCAGAGCTACATTAAAAATGATCTTGGGCTATTCAAACTCTACAATGGCAAAAGTCAGCTAATTTTAAGAAAATTTACATCCATCCATAATAAAAACGGACTCAAAGGGCTCCAGGGGGTAAATAAAGGTCTCCTTTAGTGAATCCATGCATATTTGCAAGAAAAAAATATTGATATTTAAAATTTGTAACCCATTTTGTGTACTTTCTGGCAAGCTACAGGGGTAGTCTTCTTTATTGTAAGGTTAATTTAGTGCCATCAGCTGGATAGGACTTTGTTTTGTTTCTCTCATCACTGCGCTTCTATGTTCAGTTCAACTGCACATGAACTTCACACTCTGAACATTAAAAAATACAGGCCAAGATAATTTTTTTAATAAATCTCTTGATTGAACTCGACTGAAAGAAGAAAGCCATATACACCCAAGATGCCTTGGAAATCAATAGAAAACTTTCATTTTTGGGTAAACTAACCCTTTCATTTAAAGGAGACAACATAAAAATGGCCCATTTACTTTTAAATGAAATAAAATGGCCAGAAAGAAACTAAATTATAGTTGTTTTTGACAAAAGAAAACCCATCATAAGGATATCTAAAGGGGAAAAAAGATCCACATTTAAAGGAGCCCATTAAAAACAACTATATTACCGGCAGTCTGTTAAAGAAGGAAGTTCTTAAACAAAAACAAAACACAGCTGCATTGTTTTGTGGTCACAGAATTAGAGCTTCAGGGAATTGTAAAAACGAGTCCTACCCCTTCATAGAGGGTGCAGGTACAGTACCTGATTGAAACACGTATCGGGCTAAGCCTTGCATGAGCTCAGCAGGCCAGGTTGGGGGTGCTGTCTCTCCTGCTTCTCTCTTTAGACGAAATGTGAGCTCAAAACCAAAACCACTGGGGCCTTCTAGACCTGTGAACCTACACACAAGCAGAATATCTACATAAACACACCTCTTCATGCAAAACTACACACAATCTTCTGGTAATGGGTAAAGATACTGTGGAGATCAAAATTAGTAAGCATTATCCAAAATTTTGAGTTCACTGAGTTGTCCTAGTTAAAGTTATCCTACGAGCAACAAGAGATTTTTTTCCCAAGTATATTTCATGTGTTACACATATTAAAAACCCCTCTGAGACTATAGTCATGTCCTGTGAGAGAGGCTAGTGATGTCCTGTGAGAGAGACTAGTGACGTCCTGTGAGGGACTAGTGACGTCCTGTGAGGGACTA
>CAIGQQ010031933.1:688117-742114 GCA_903798035.1 Danio albolineatus
AGGGACTAGTGACGTCCTGTGAGGGACTAGTGTGAGGGACTAGTGACGTCCTGTGAGGGACTAGTGACGTCCTGTAAGGGACTAGTGACGTCCTGTGAGGGACTAGTGACGTCCTGTGAGGCACTTGTAACGGCTGTTATCTTTCATGCCACAATTTTTGTTGCTGTCTAATTCAGATCTTAATAAATTGCTGTTACATGACCCTTTTGGATTTTTACTCTAGATAGGTTGTCTCCAAGAGGTTTAGATGAGGAGTTTCGTCCTTTTCTTTACCTTTCAATCAGTTGTTTAGGTAAAGGTTTTTAGGCTATATTTTGTTGTATTATTTTGTTATATTCTCTTGTATTTTGTCTTTATTTGAGATGCATTATTAAAATAATTTTTTGTATTTTCTTACGCAAGTTGTTTAATTTACTACTGTGCATTTTTCTATTTTTTGTGGTGAGATAATGTATGACCACTTGTGATCCGGAAGTATATAAAAAGAGCAAGATGCTGTGATGAATACTGTCTGATGAAGAGCCGGTGTGCTCGAAACGCTACACCCATTATGTTAGCCTTTATAATTTATTTAATAAATTTGTATTTTGAGCTAAAGTGTTGCTTTTTATGATAATTTTGCGGCCTAATTCTGATCATGGTTTTCCTCAAAATAAAGGTCTTTTTTGTTGTTGTTTTGTTTAAGTGCCTTGGCTCTTTTGTTTCACTATCATGGTTTATAACCACAATGTAAATTCTTACATTTGGAAAAATATGAATGATTTATAAATTGTTTTCTAACTTTGATCTCCACTATCATGTAAATAACATGGATTGAGCTCAACTAGACGTCCTGTTGTAACAAAACAACACTGTCAGGTCATGATCTGTTATAATATGACAATCTTACTCGTGAACTCTGTTGTCTCCATACAAGTCACTGAGACCCAGGCTGACATAGTGCCAATGTTCTGGTACATCTTGTCCAGGACATCCCACGTTTCTGTACATACTAATGTAATCCAGAGGATCTGGACCACCTAACCTGAAAGGAGGATTTGGAGAGAAAAGCGTAAGATATTGAGATGGAGAAAGGTTCACTGGAAAGTTTGTTTTCTGCCTAGAAATACTACTTCCTTTCTGCTTGATTATCTTTGAATACATACCATCTTTGAAACTATTCTTCAAGCTATATTCAGTTATTTTGCTGTTTTATGCGCACATATCAACCAACGGCATAACATCTGAATGTTTCAGGAGTCTCACCAATACTTCACAATGGCTGTGACTTGCAGCGGGTTCGCCTGGTCGGGATACAGGCGTCTGCATTCCCCGTAAATGGCCTGCAATCCCGGGGGAAAGATCGAGGCGAGGCCGAGGTGTGCTGCTGCTCCGCTGCTAGGCCGCATCTCATCCATCCCCACACGGCCGCGCCAAACAGAGGGAAAAGTTCTCGAAAAGCAAGAATATGTGTTGTTCTTTTCAACTTCCGTATTAGAAAAGGCGAAAAAGTCACCGGTGCTGCAAATACGCTTTTGTTACACTTTCGTCCCCTCTGTTTAGCCCTTGTTGCAGTTTTTCCTCTGTGGATTGATGTCCAGAAAGAGGACGTTGCTACTGTGACTGACATCTCATCCACCCAATCAGAATCGTCATAAGAAAGAAACGATGTGAGAGCCGCGATGTGATTGGACGAATGCTTTGTGGTCGCTGAGTTTCTTGTTGATCCATGTGGAGGCGGGGCTCGGTGTGGCATCCATAACAAAAATGCCATCAACACGAAATCAACCCATATTGTATTTATTTAGTAGGCCTATTAATTAACGATATCTAGATAATTAATTTGTTTTCATAATGCTTCTCAGAAATGTATATGTTTTATTATATATTTTATTAAAATTTACCAAGATTATTTACGTAGAAAGAACCATTTGTGGAAGTTCATAGACATATAAATATCTGTCTATGGTGGAAGTTTAGTTTTTGCCCACTCTGCATGCATAAGCAATTCGTTATATTAATTTATACAATGTAAATTTAAACGTGTAAATTTCTAATTTCTTTGACCTTTTTAATTAGTTCCCACTTTTTCTAGCCCCGTTTTTCTTGTTTATCTTTATCGCTATGTACATTTTTAATTTTATATTTTTATATTCCAACTTTTAGGAACGCACCATGCATTAAATTATAATATATATTCTAAAAATAATATTCCTTATTTAAAGTTTCTATTTAGTTCATACAAACTGTCTATTACCAACTTTTTCTTTATCGTTTGTATATTTTATATTATTTCAATTATAATATTCAAATATTTTTAACCCTATTTCCTGTTTTTTTTTTCTATATTTCTTTTAATTTTTAATGTACTTGTGAGTATATGCAGACGTTTTCACTTCATTCATATTTATTTAAATTCCTTCGGCTCAGTCCCTGATTTGCAGGGGTCGCCACAGCAGAATGAACCTCGACAACATAATTATCCAATTTTAAATAATACTTCTTAGCTTGTGTATTTTTTAACATGCCAAAGAATTCTATAATATATCAGCGTTTTCCATGAATTCTTCTTGCATGTTTTTTTTTTATTATTATTTGACCATGCATTGTGATGCTTTTCGCTGAGCTATCTTTACTTTTCAAAGTTTAGGAACCTATTTTTTACAGTCTAAGGTAGAAACGAGTTGAGAGCCACCTGCTGGACATTGGCTGCATTTATTCATTTATTTATTCATTCATTTTCTTTTCAGCTTAGTCCCTTTATTAATCTGAGGTCGCCACAGCGGGATGAACCGCCAACTTCGCACATGTTTTACGCAGCGGATGCCCTCTCAACTGCAATCCATCACTGGGTGTGACACACATTGCACACACTCACTATGACTAATTTTGTTTACCCAATTCACCAAAACCGCATGTCTTTGGACTTGTGGGGGAAACCAGCACCCGGAGGAAACCCACGCGAACAAAGTGAGAACATGCAAACTCCACACAGAACTGCATACTGACCCAGCCGGGCCTCGAACCAGCGACCTACTTACTGTGAGGCTATTGTGCTACCCACTGCACCACCATGCAATTATTCATTCATTCATTCATTCATTCATTCATTCATTCATTCATTTGGCTATTTATTTATTTATTTATTTATTTATTTATTTATTTATTTATTTATTTATTTTGACATTGTTTTATTTATTTTTAATATAGCCTAACGTAGGGGCGCCACGGTGGCGCGTGAGTAGCACGTTCGCCTCACAGCAAGAAGGTCGCTGGTTCGATCCCCGGTTGGGCCAGTTGGCATTTCTGTGTGGAGTTTGCATGTTCTCCCCGTGGTTGCGTGGGTTTCCTCCGGGTGCTCCGGTTTCCCCCACAGTCCAAAGACATGCGGTACAGGTGAATTGGGTAAGCTAAATTGTCCATAGTGTATGTGTGCGAATGAGAATGTATGGATGTGTTTCCCAGAGATGGGTTGTGGCTGGAAGGGCATCCGCTGCGTAAAACAAATGCCGGATAAGTTGGCGGTTCATTCCGCTGTGGCGACCCCGGATTAATAAAGGGACTAAGCCGAAAAGAAAATGAATGAATGAATGAATAGCCTAACGTTAGCCTGTTTTATAACATATAAAGACAAACGCTGCAACATGCTTCTTGGTAATTGGATACCAAAAGCGTGTTCCGTGATTGATTTCAGGTGTGAGGCCTACACAGAAAAAAACAAAAAACAGTCGTGTCGTGACTCGTGACATGGGTAAGTGCTGTAGGCCACTTCAGTGTTTATTTTCACTATTATTGTAACGTATATGCGTATTCTTCACTGTTCAATCTAGACACAACAGTTAAATCTTTGTATTCAGTAAAACTTAAATTCCTTATTTAAAAAAAACATGTAAAGTAGCCTAAATGTACGTGTTGGAGAATTCTACAGCTGCTTCAATATTTTGTTTAAGTAGTCGGCGTATATGCACTTTACTGTATACAGTCTTTATGTGTCTGTTGAATAAACTAAAAAAAATGTAAAACACTCCAATAATCTGTTGTATTTACAACTTTGATGAATCATTTTCACATTTATGATTGTACCAATAAGAAGAACTCACTGTAATGTAAACTGTCGGCTATGTGAGCTAATATTTCAGCTTTATTGTCCTGTAACTCCCTTTAGTGCAATTTAAAACACAGTAAAACATTATTAAAGCACAGTGAGACAAAGTCAAACATAAAACATTAGGGCAGTTCATTAATAAAATATTGCTAAGTTTTAAGAAAAAAAGTCATTAATATATTGATTTACCTTCAAAAATGAACAATCACAGCTGTGTCTCTTAATAATATGTTTCTGTTTGTCCATGTGTGTTTTCTGTTGTAAATGAACTTTCCTGTTTAAACCAAACCCAAATTATTGTACCATTTCTATATTTAATCAATGAATTAATTTAACCAATAAGCCTGTTTATCACATCGGCTGAGCCTCTCACTATAGTTATCAACACATTGTCAACACACACACACACACATAAAATAAAAATAATCAAGCTGCCATTTCTTTCCTATAGTGACCTTTTACACACAGAACATCAGGATTGTTTAGACTTAAGCACCACCAATTCCATGGACCAAACCAAAAAAAAACTCTCATTCAAGAGTCCGTCCTCTGCCAAATGTTGCTCCAAAACAAGAGCCTGGGTCTCCATGTGGAGTGCAGTGAAGCGCAGAGGAAAGGCTTGGGCTTTTTTGGGGAAACTCCAGAGGGTGTTGAGTGTGAACCGGAAACCTCCAGACTTCATGAAAGAGGATCCAAAGCAGGTTTATTGCACTTACTCCAATACATCTGTGAGGATCAGCTGTCAGAACGGGGCTCTTTTACTGTGAGGAGACCCTTGTGTGCAATGGGGAACAGCAATACAGGATAGTGGCAGAGGTGGTGTTGAAGGAGAGGAGACAAAGCTCACAGAAGGAGATATTGTGAGAGAAAAGAGAAGAAAACGTGCACTTTAAGACAAGTTAGTTTTGAATTATGAATAATGTTTTATGGAAAAATGTGAGAAAAATGTAAAGACAAGTACAGTAGGTTTTTTAATGTAAGTTTTGTTTTTATAGTGTGACTTGTTTTACAAAAAAAAAAATGCTGCGTTTTGTTTTGTTTTTACTTTTCATTTTGTGAATTTTACGTTCTAAGCATTAAGAGAAAATTGTTTCTAAATAACTTTTAATTATTACAATTTTATCTTAATTTTGACAAAAATATACACTGTTAAAATATTCTTGCAGGCTTAATTCTGTTTTAGTTGAATCAAATGAACTTTAATCATTTCAACTTACATCATCAAACGGACAACAAATATTAAGTTAAATATTTTAAAACCTTTGTAAACTTATTAAAATGTAACATTGTTGTCATGACTTTTTTTGTTTAGTTTTTATAGTGTGGCTTTGATTTATCTTTACCTACTGACAATCAATAAAAAATTGACTTTAAGCTAAAATAAAAAAATATATATATTAAAAAATAAATAAAATAAATAAAAAATAATAATAATAAATAAAGGACAAAAAATAATAATGCTATAATGTGGTTATAGATTTTTTTATATTTAGAGTTTATATTTACAGTTAAAGGCAGAATTAGTAGCCCCCCTGAATTATTAGCTTCCCTTGTTTATTTTTTTCCCCAATTAACTGAGAGAAACACATTTCTAAACATATTAGTTTTATTAACTCATTTCTAATAACTGATTTATTTAATCTTTGCCACGATGACAGTAAATAATAGTTTACTAGCAATTTTTTTCAAGACTCTTCTATACAGCTTAAAGTGACTTTTAAAGGCTTAACTGTTCATTAGGTTAACTATAGGCAGATTAGGATAATTGGGCAAGTTATTGTATAACGATGGTTTGTTCTGTAGACTATCAAAAAATAGTTTAAAGGGGCTAATAATATTGACCTTAAAATGTAAAAAAAAAGAAAAAGAAAAAAATGCTTTTATTCTAGCCGAAATAAAACAAATACCACTTTTTCCGAAAGAAAAAAATATTATCAGACATACTGTGAAAATTTCCTTACTCTGTTAAACATAATTTGGGAAATATTTAAAAAAGAAAGAAAAAAATTCAAAGGGGGCTAATAATTCTGACTTCAACTTTATATGTATATATATATATATATATATATATATATATATATATATATATATAGAGAGAGAGAGAGAGAGAGAGAGAGAGAGAGAGAGAGAGAGAGAGTGATATACACATATATTATGTATTTATATTGTCAAACATTTATAGTATTAGTAACAAACATGTTAAGTTATCAAACCGATATGAGTTCAGTTAATAGAATGAATTGAGTCCAAACAACTATAATGTAGCAACACAAATGGTTTTATATTAATTATAGCATTAAGTTAACACAGAAAATGTATTAATTAATTCATAATTCGTTCAGTATGAGCTGCTTGATATAATCAGTTTATGAGTTACCATAATTTTTTTTAATTAAATCAAGGTAGCTTTTTAAATAATTGTAAGTTAAACTAACTTATTTCAATTAGTGATTTTCATTGTTAGGTTTCACTATAGAATGTGATATCTGCAGCTACCAATTGATGAAGTGTGCATTTAATATATAAATTAATTACTGTAACTATGTCTTAATTAATATTTTAGTTAGTAGTTAAATGGTTAGTTAATATTCATGTTATAAATAGGTAGGTTATTATATTTGCATTTACAAAAGCCACTCCAGTAAATCTTTTAAAAATTAAACAAAATGAAATGCACTTAACCTAATGAACTGTAAATATGGTTAAGTGGATATGTTAATTTAATTTAATACTTTTTAGGCACAAAATTGTAAAATAATAATATTTATAAGTTCCAAATAAAACTAAGATTACTTGTGTGTTTTAAAAAAAATGCTACTTTTTTACCTTTTAATTTTGTGAATTATACATAAGCATAAGAGAAATTGTTAAAAAAAATTGCAGTTTATTGTCCCTTATACTCTTTTCTAGTCATGTCAAACTGACAAAAATATGAAGGTTTTATTTTAAAAGCTGGTTAACTGATTAAAATGTAACATTTGTTGTCATGACTTTTAGTTTTTTAATGTAAGTTTTGTTTTTAGTGTGACTGATTTATCTCTATACTGCCAATTTGTTTTCATGGGGATAAAAACTCATTCATTTATTCAGTCGTTTTGTTTTCAGCTTAGTCCCTTTATAAATCTGGGTCACCTCAGCGGAATGAACCACCAACTTATCCAGCATATGTTTTACACAGCGGATGCCCTTCGAGCTGCAACCCACCACTGGAAAACATCCATACACACTCATTCACACAGTTACACTGTATACGGACAATTTAGATATCCAATTCACCTATACAACGTGTCTTTGGACTTGTGGGGGAAACCAGAGCACCCGGAGGAAACCTACGCCAACATGGTGGGAACATGCAAACTCCACACAGAAATACCAACTGACACAGCCGAGGCTCAAACCAGCGGCCTTCTTGCTATGTGGTGACATTTCTACCCACTGCGCCACCGTGCTGTCCTAGATAAAAACTAATAATTCTAAAAAGTGGCTATAGAGTAAGTACACTGTAAGAAAGGCTGGGTTCCACATAATTCCTTCATGTTGTCCCAACACAAACCGATTTTAACTTCTTTTACAAATTTACATGGATTGAGCATAAATCAATTAAGGTGTCCCAAAGATCGTTAAGAATTGTGTTGTTTCAACTCATTTCAAGTAGTTTAAACAAGCAGCAAAAGTAATTATTTCAGTATATGTTTTAGAATATAAAGATACAAATATCTGCCGTCTAAATCAGAATAATTGAGGTTTGGAGTTTAAAACTATGATAAAATAGATAGAGGAAATAGAAAAGCATATGTTTAAATATGTTTAAGCATTTATGTTTAAAAAAAAAACACTGCATGAAACGTGCATTTAAAAAATCATCCTACAGTTATTGCAATAAAAAAAATCGAAAAGATTATTATATATGTAATAGAATGTGAAATTTTCAGCTGCCAAATGTAATTAATGAAGTATTAAAACATAATTACTGTAATTTTGTCTTTATTAATATTATTATTATAAGATGTTATGATATTTGCATCTACAAAAGCCATTCTAGAAGCTCTATTAAAAATTTAATTATAGACTTATTGTACTAAATTGTAAACATTGAGTCAAATTTCTATTTAATTTAATTTAAATAATTTAAAAGGCAATGTAAGTTCCAATTAAAACCAAGATAACTTCTGTGTTTTACAACAAAACGTTACTTTTTTTACCTTTTAATTTTGTGAACTCTATTAACATTCTAGAGTAAATTGTTTCCAAATAGATATAAATTTTTACAATTGAGTCTTAATTATGAAACATGAAAAAGTACGCAAATTTAAAAAATTGCCGCTTAAATGAATTTTTAGTTGAAGGTTTTACTTTAAAACCTGGTTAACTGATTAAAATGTAACATTTGTTGTTATGACTTTGTTTTTACACAAAAAAAGACGTTTGCTGTTTGTTCAAACTACCTATTTAAAACAAGATGAAACAATACAGTTATTGATTTTTTTTGACAACTTAATTATGACAATTTAATTTTGTGATAAATCACAATCAGTTCAATTCACTGTAAATCTGTAAAAACTAATAAGTTAACTTAATTCCTTCATGTTATCTTAACACAAGTCAACTGTGTGGAACCCAGCGTTTCTTACAGTGTACAGACGTGTACAGACGGGCTGTGGGGTTGAGGTTTGGTCACAGACAACAGTGAAGAGGGGAGGGGGGTATGAGTTCTTGTGGGCCCCTAATACACTCTTAAAAAAAAAGGTTCCTTGAGGTTCTATATAGAACCCCGGGGTTCTATACTTGGCCAGTAGAACCTTTTACCCAAAAAATGGTTCTATTTAGAACCCTTTGAGTGCAAAGAACCTTTTTGATTAAAATGGTTCTATAATGTGGGATTTATAACATAATTATATAGTAAAGATTATAAATAATAATAAGCTATAACACAGAGAGACAAAGCTTTTTGAGTCAAAACCTAATAAAATGACTGCTATGGTCAAAAACCTAATCAATGTATGATGGGATTTTTGTTTCACGCAGGTTTGTACATTAGGCTACCATATAACTAATATTTATATATGCTTAATATTTAACATTTTTGACGAATTATTTTGTGAAATTAATTAAATAACCAGTTTATTCAGACTGTACAGTGTGTTGTTATGGTTTAATAAATTGTTTTAAAGTAATAATCATGAAAAAGCCCTCTGGTGACGTCATTCATTGGTGGACTGATGGTGAACAGGTGGTGAAGAGCCTGGAGAGTGACGGTTAATTTTTGAAAAGGAGAACTCCGCTTTTGCAGCTCCATCATTCAGGTACGTTATTATTACTCTTTTAAAACTATAATAATGAAATATTTTGTATTACGGGGTAATGTTTCTCTTCCCTTGTCTTATATGGTGACAGACTGAATAAGGGGTAACGTTAATATGGATTTATACTGTGCTTGTAAGTTTCTGATGGTCTCTGTCGACAGCCTTCCCTTCAGAAATCTGTGTCAAGCTGACTTTGCTCTGCTTTTTGTTCGAAATAAGTTACAGTTTCGCTTTATTTGTTTGTCAGTATTAATTAAAATATCAATAACAATAAAACAGGTGCGTTATTCAAGGACGGGCATTGAGAGGCAGCGTGAAGCGCGTGCACGCTCTTTTAATGGTAACTTCTTATGAGCCGATTTCCGCTTTCGTGCAGTTTTTATCTCCAACCTTGAACAAACAAGTACTCCCAGCTTGTTCGTGTGTGAGTTTAGCCGAGTTTAACTCGGGCTAAACTCTGTAAAGTAGTGTACACGCCGGCTAGTCTGCATTAAAACCGCAAGGGAGCATGTCGCGCTCGTGCCCCGCCCGAGTCTATGCACGCGCCCGCCCGCCCGAGTCTATGCACGCGCTATTGTGATGATTGCTAAGTGTATTATTGAAACCTTTTAAAGCCAAAACATATTTTAATAATCCATAGATAATAGATCAGGTGTTATTTATGAAGGACATACAAACATGCAGGCTAAATGTATTGTGAAATGTTGAACCTTGTTAAATATAGGCTACATATATGTATATATTGTGCTAAATAAGTTTAAAATTCATATTTTAATGTATATCTTTCTTTTCTTCAAATAGCCTGGAAACTGAACTGCATCGTAAATCTTGTGCTCGGTATGTATTATTGCTTTTAATTCTAAACAAACTGTATTAAGTATTATGAAATGAATATTATAAAAGACTTTAACATTGTATTGTAACCTGGGCTGCAGGACACAAGTAGCTTTGAAGAGGAAGGATCCCAGCTTAAAGAAGGACATGCGTTACATCCATAATTGTGACACAATTATCATCAACAAGGACACCTGGTAAATATTGTATTTTATAACATGCATATGTCAGACTTGGTTGTTGTGTACTGAAATAATATATTTATCACAAAAATGTTCCATTACTTATTGCTGCTGTTTGTACAGTGAGAATATTAAGGTCATTGCTTATTAAAAAGTCCTGCAAAGAAAATATGTTTTAAAAGAAAGTGTAAATTTGCCTACAGGATACCTTGTTGGAATGTCTGCAAAACAAATTTAAAAATGAAAGGATTTCAGTGGTGAGCTCATCTATCATCTTGCAAAATGAAACAAATTAATGGGATGAAAAGGAAGTGAACTGTACTCTGAGGAACTTAACACAAGGCAAGTTCAGTTCAATACATTTTATGCCAAAGGTAGATTAATTCTGTATTATAAATTCATATTTACACACTCTAAAATGCTGTCTTCCTACCTCAGATTGTGATGGACCTGGAATGCGACACCAGATACTCATAAGTCAAGAACCGAATGAAACACCCTTTTCCAGAGTACAGATTATGGAGGGGTTTGCAGAACTAATGGAGCAGTTTCTTCTTCTTGGAGTGCCACAGCTTGTGAGTAAACACTGTTACATTGTGTGCCAAATAGTTTTGCGTCCATGATGACTTTAAGAAACTTGTATTGCTGAAAATATGTCATTTGGAAACTTACACATGAAGTAAACAAAATGTTTTTTTGCATTTAGGATGCTGCATAGAAAACTTGGTAAAGAACACGGAAACATCTTTAAAAGAAATGGCCCAAAAAGGGACGGAAAGAAGGAAGTGCTCCATGACAGTCTCATTGGACCAGCAGAGGAAACCGCAGAAGGTAACTACACACTATACTACATACTATTTGCCCCAAACACACACACACACTCACACACACTTTAATTGTATTGATTATAACTGTAATTCTATTTGATGACATGTTAATTGGTTAAAAGTACTCAACATTAAAATATTGTTTTACAGAAATCCAAAGGTCCTACACCATCCAGGATTCAGCTGCTCTCCTGATTCCACCAAGGCTTGAAGTGTCAGTATTACAATGGACAACACTCACTCGCTATCCTTCTACTTCCTCATTTATCAGAGGCACCACAGAGGAGTGAATCACCAACTAATCTGCCCTTTCCAGCCACAACCCAGCACTTGGAAACCCATATACTCTCTCATACAGTAGATCTACACACATTCACTCACTATGGCCAATTCACCTATACCGTACACATGCTTTTGGACTGTGGGGTCAACAGGAGCACCCAGAGGAAACCCACATGAACACTGGGAGAACTTGCAAACTCCACACAGAAATGCCAACTGGCCCAGTCGGGACTCGAACCAGTGACCTGCTTGCTGTGAGGTGACAGTTCTAACCAGTGAGCCACTGTGCCACCCATGGACAAAACTATTTACCTTATAAGAGAGGCTGACAGACATGGACATGCTACAGGTTGTGGAATGGCTGTTTGCAGTGTTTTGTCTAATCATTTTGCAATGTTTTAGTGATGTTTCTTATTAAATTATGTATAAAAATGGATATTGTGATGACCAATACATGCAGGTACCATCCACTTTTTGAAATTGTAGTGTTATTTAATAGATGTTTTGATTGTTTGTGTATTGTTTCCATCTGCATTGTGATATATTTCTCTTCCGTTTAGAGATGTGTGAAAGTTAAGCACTGTATTTGTTCAAACAGTAAAAAAGCTTATAAAAGTGAAGTCATTACAATAACAGTGTTGAATGCCATTAAACTGTTAAGGTAGATCTGCTGTCCAATGCAAAGTATGCAGAGGTGCAATTTTAAATATTTAAAAAAATATTTTGTATAATGAATTGAATAAATTTAAACAATTTGAATTGTCTGGATTGGTTTTATTTTTTATTTATTAATAAGTAACAATAATTCAATAATAAATAAAAAGAACCCTTAAATGGTTCTAAATAGAACCATCTAACTTGAATTCAAAGAACCATTTGGGGTTCTATTTAATGAACCCCTAAAATGGTTCTATATAGAACCTTTTTGGGGTTCCATATATGAAGCGCTCCATAGAACCGTTTTTGGTTCTATATTGAACCGTTTGTTTTAAGAGTGTACTCTGGGAGTCCCAAAACAGCATGAGCCCTTACAGTCGTCCTACCACAACCCCACCACCTCACCCCCCAGCAACACCTGATGGACTCGGTATACTCAGATGCCAACTTCCATTAGTCACTGAATCACTGGCTTGTAATGATATTCCTATTCATGGACAGTTGGGAAGCTCTCCATTATTCCAGATTTCCGAGGAATCGATCCTGAGTCATTTGCTGGGAATAAGAGATAAGACATGCCTGCGGTGTGAGCGTGGGAGTCAGCGCATCATTTGCATATGTTAGTTCCCCACTGGCTTTACTGAAAATCTGGCCATGTTTGTCTGCACGTACATTTATATCTGACCCATTGACATACAACTGACACGTATCCACAATAGAAAAAATGACATTTGCTGTTTGTTCAAACTACTTATTTAAATCGAGCTGAAACAACACAATACATGAGTTTTTTGGGGGATAACTTAATTGTTTTATGTTCAATCCACATACATTTGTAAAAACTAATAAGTTAACTTAATTCCTTTATATTGTGCTAACACAAATCAGTTGTGTGGAACCCAGAATGTTTTACAGTGCATGTCACACCCTTAAAAAGGCACTGCTGATCATCTGACCCATACCTGTATATGCCCAATACATTCAATAGGGACATTTCTGCATGACGGAAGTATGGACAGACTTTGCTCATTTGATAAGCAGTAAGCACACCCACAGAGTCGGATAAATGTCACTCTGCATGTGAGTGCATGTGCGGAAGAGTTTGAAAGAAAATATGAGTGGATTTTATTTTGAAAGAAATAAATACACACAAATATAAACAGTAAAATAAATACACAGTGCAGGTTTGAATTCATTTGTAAAGATTTATTAGACAACACAAAATACATACATCTAACAAAACGTGTGTGTTTTCTGAAGGGGCAATATACAGTATTCAAATATACTATTTTATATTTTATACAAATATAGTATATCAACATATAATATCTATGGTCTGTAAATATATTACATTATCAGTAATTAATAAAATAAAATAAAACAAAAACAAAAGTGCCTCAAAACAAGTGATGGCAAAGCAAGGGAACTGATGATAACTTTGAAGCGCTCTCCAGTACGAAATGTTGTCGTTTTAAATGTTTATATTTCGACCTTTAACATTGTTAGAAGAATTAAAATACAGAACAACAAAAATAAAACACCACAATAGCAAATATAACAGAATAAAATAGTATTTATGGCAAAGTTTTTTCCGAACGTTTAGCAGACATGAAACAGATTGCCAGAAGAACTGAGCCCATAGATGAACTTTTTATGAACACCATCTATGGAATTCAGTTCTCAGGGAAAAGTGCTCAAAACAAACTCAGCCAGCATTTATGAAATGTTATTAATAATCACACAGTAGGCTTATTGTTTAAAAAAATAACAATAATTCCATAAAAAAACTGAAAAGTTCTCTAAAAAGCTTTAAAATGTTCTAAATTGTTTAATACACGAACAGAAAACCAAGAAGCCCTGATGATTTGAGTGTTTGAGACTTCTTTTGACACACTTATCTGGTGCTGTTGTTTTCCTCGGTCATGAGAAACGCTGATCATAAATTCATAGGTGTTTCTCCGTGAAGGCCAAAGGATTAGTGACGTAATTCACCTCACGTTTTTTTTTTTTTTGGTCTCAATGTTATCTTCATCACGTATTTGTTTAATGTTTGATCATTGCTGAACTGCTGCTGCAAAGAAAAACCCCACTGCACTTCTCGTCCTTCCCTGAGTACCTGCCACACCTGAGGACTTTCAGGAAACTGTCTCTTCCCAATAAACGGCACTGAACCAGTCCAACTGCACTGATGGGTGCACACTCGGAAACCCCCTCAGAAACACCACAAATGTATTATTCACATTTTACATCCAGGTTTCTAATGATGCCTACGTTACGATTAAATTCATAGTTCACCCAAACATTTGAATTGACTCAGTATTTACAGGTGGTTCCAAACTATGCATATACATTTTTTAAAAAACTGCAACCACTGACTTCAATACTTCTGTGGAAGTCAATCATTACAGTTTTCCAGCATTCTTTAAAATATCATATTTTATGTTCAGCAGAAGAAAGAAACTCAGAAAGGGTTAGAACCTCTTGAGTGCCAATAAAGGGTGAGCAGATTTTCATTTTGGGGTGAACTATCCCTTTAAATGACCAGCCATCACGACAAATTCTATTTTGCGTATTATATATATATATATATATATATATACAACAGCTCATTAGTTTTACAACTCAAAACACATTAATTCATACTAATCATCCAGTATCCATTACTTATCTGATAAAGACAGGCTTATCCCAGGTTGTAGCTTTAAAATCCACAATCCTTATTTGTCATAAGAGTCTCCACATGCCAAGCGTTCACTTCGGAATGTTTGACTTCTGATTTCTCTCAGCTTAAATATCTCTCTCTTTCTCTCTCTCTTTCTCTGTCACTCACTCCCTCATGCTCTTTCAGTACCGTAAGCCTGCAATCACTTCCCAGTAAGAAGGAAGCAGTGGGAGGGAGTCTCTCCCGCCCACTCGTCATGAATCAATTCAAAGCGCTTCTGAGGAAAAACATCTCACTGGTTCAGCCCTTAGTTCCCATAAAGCAAAAAAGGGAAAAAGGGAGACGCAGAGAGAGGGAGAGAGAGAGACAAAACGGGCTCGTCAGACAAGGAACCAGGAATTCCCCGTATTGCAAAAGCGCAGTTTCATGACAAGAGAGCGATGACTGAGCAGAGACTGACCGAGAGAGACGCCGTTTCTGTGTGTGTGTGTGTTTCAGGAAAGGAAATGGAAATGACAACATGTGGAACCGAGCGACGTTTGCATTGTCATGTTTACAAGCGCTGTGAATTGTGCGACGACTAAAATAGTTATAAAGTTGTGACATGGAATTTTCTGCTGACTGATACATGTATGTTGCATCACTGTGAGGTGTGGTGTTAAAACCATGAATACAGTTGTTCCACTCCCCGCAATACTTCCATCTGTCGCTTACTGTAAAATGAAGTCATTGAGTAACGTTAGCATATTTCACACCCTCCTTTCTGAAAAACAGATACAGATTCATTGACAGCTCACTGTTCAGATCGCCTGCTTGTGCGGACGTGATGGTTGTTTTTCATCTTTAAGTTGTGCCAGGAGGAAACATTGCTAATATTTTGATGGAAATAGTTTGAGATGAAATGAGAATGATCAGCGAAACGATTCAGGGTGCCTTTAATGTTTTTTCTTTAGGTCAAAACGAAATTCTGTGATCATTTTTACACCCTAATGTTTTTCCAGACTCTGTGGAAGGCAGAAGATACTGTGTAATCATACAATGTTGATGTTAGTTAACCTTTTCTTTTATTAATTGTTTAAAAAATAGTATTGTAATAAAAATATCATAAAGACCCTTTTGAAACAACACGATAACATCTTCATTTTGGTAAATATAACCTTTGAGGAACTATTTCTGCCTCATCAAGTCATTGAATATTGTTTTGTTGGTCTAGCTTATTGTATTGTACTAAAACACTGAAAAGGAATCGTAAAGGATTTTTCACTCAGTTTAAATTGACACTGAAAAGAAACATGAACATTTAGAAAGACTAATTTAATGTGTTCGTTGTTTTAATTATTTATTTATTTTAAAATCTGTGTATTAAGATGGAAATAAATCACGTATTTAAGCATAAAACAAAAAAATTCTGTCTGTTTACGGCCCAAAGTCATTCCAGATTTTGTCTTACTATGTTTGTGACTCAAGAGACTATTTAATTTGTTCATGCAATGAATGTGTTATTTGCTTATACTATGAAAGTCAGTGGGGTGTTACGGGTCACTGGCAGTCGGGAAGACTGTTTAAGCAGTCTTAGTAATAGTAATAGTAACAGTAATACCATTAACCAAGGCTGTGCAATTAATCAAAATTCAGTTTCAATTTTGACCTCCATGATTATGAACAACAATAATCAGGATAAAACATTTGAATTGCTTCACACAGCTCTCTAAATTTCTCCACATTCGTCCTCAAAGTCTGAAAGTCCAAAGTACAAAGACCTGTAAATTGACTGTTGTAGCATGGTATGGGATTGTTATTTGTATTATTAAGTGTTTATTTAATATTATTAAATACTTTATTCATGTTTTTAAAAACGTGAAACAGAGTTTGTGCTGTTCAGTGCATGCGCTGTATGTATGGCCAGTGGCGTAGCACAAAATGTGTGGGACCCCTGCAAGGATTATTGATTATTGGCCACCTCAGCACTCCATGATTTTTTCTTTTTCAAATATTTCCTAAATGATGTTGAACAGAGCAAGGATTTGTTCACTGTATTTCTTTTTTTTTTACCTGGAGAAAGTCTTACTTGTTTTATTTCAGCTAGAATAGAAGCAGTTTTTAATTTAAAAAAATATATTTTAAGGTCAAAATTATTAGCCTTATTAGCAATATTTTGGTCACGCTTTATTTTGATGGTCCGTTTGTTGAATTTAAGTTGCATTGCGTATTCATGCCAACTAATTCTCATTAGATAATAACTGTTAGGTTTGGGTTAGGGTTAGTGTGTAGACATGTTGCAAAGTTTCTTATAGTCAGTTAAATGTCTGTTGAACGTCTGTATCAACAGATATTAAGCAGACAGTCTACTAATACTCAAATGGACCATCAAAATAAAGTGTTACCAATATTTTTATTGGATTGTCTACAGAACAAACCATCGTTACATTTGCCTAATTACCCAAACTTGCCTAATTAACCCAATTAACCTATTTAAACTTTTAAAAGTAACTTTAAGCTGAATACCAGTATCTTGAAAAAATATCTAGTAAAATATAATGTGCTGTCATCACAGCAAATATTAAAGAACTCAGTTATTAGAAATGAGTCATTAAAACTGTTATGTTCAGAAATGTGTTTGAAAAAAAATCTTCTTTCCATTAAACAGAAATTGAGGAAAAAACATACAATGAAGGAGCTATTCATTCAGGAGGGCTAATAATTCTGACTTTAACTGTACTGTAAATCACATCATAATAAATAAATAAACAAACAAATAACAACATGAAACCTTAACTATTTGTACGGAAATGTCATAATCCTAATACAAGCTGGCTGAATTAGCTTTAGTGTGTCAGAAGACAAAAGTAGTTATATTAAGCAATGTGCAATCACTCAGTTTATTTCATGAATAAACTTCTAAATGACGTAGACATCTTAAAATTATTATTAAAATAATCAGTCAAAACTACCTAGTTGCACATTAAAGCCTGTGGAGCTGGGGGTGGTTGTCTGAGTAACAAAGTCACTGGAACTTAACTCTCAACTGACACTCAGAATTCAGACTCACTATAAATGCAACTTTAAACTACTATAAATACAACTAACATATAAATATAAACAAATAAATAAAAGTGAAATACATACAAATAGTTTACTTTTTGACCCAAACTATGTTATATGTGGGGTGGTAACAGGGGTCTGATGCTATTTTTACACACCAATGACATTGACATTATGTGGCTTAAGAGAAAAAAAAAAACAGTTCTTAAAAATATCTTAAAGGCAGTTAATACACAACAATGCACAACAATGATGTTGAAAAGTACATTTCTGTGTGAATATAATCCGGGTTATTTCAACCTGATGTAACCTCCTAATTTTGTTTCACTGGAATAACTTTTTAAAATGTCTTAATACACTGGAAATGAGGTAACTTTTAACATTACAAAGAAACACAAGTTACATGTTGAATTAAACATAAATGTCTGAAGCAGATTATTTTAAAATGCACTTCTGTAAACTTTGCTTTACAACTTTGAAACCTCATTTTTAAAATGAATAATAGGCCTGTTTGTAGATAAAAATCAGTAATAATTCTGGCCTACTATTAGGGCCTCAAGATGACTTAAGATAAAGCTATTAAATATGAAGATATGTCTAATTTTAACCTTCCTCAACTGTATTTTTATTTCTTCTGAACCTGTTTTTTTTTTTTTTTTTGTAAAAATCTGCATATATCAGGTATATAACTTTTAAAATCATCATTTCTAGACTTGGAAAAATCATGTGAATTAATAATAATAATTTATTTTTTTTTTTTAGAAATAATACACATTTTGGGCGCCACGGTGGCCGAGTGGGTAGCACGTTCGCCTCACAGCAAGAAGGTCGCTGGTTCGATCCCCGGCTGGGTCAGATGGCATTTCTGTGTGGAGTTTGCATGTTCTCCCCGTGGTTGCGTGGGTTTCCTCCGGGTGCTCCGGTTTCGCCCACAGTCCAAAGACATGCGGTACAGGTGAATTGGGTAAGCTAAATTGTCCATAGTGTATGTGTGTGAATGTGTATGTATGGATTTGTTTCCCAGAGATGGGTTGTGGCTGGAAGGGCATCTGCTGCGTAAAACAAATGCTGGATAAGTTGGCGGTTCATTCCGCTGTGGCGACCCCGGATTAATAAAGGGACTAAGCCGAAAAGAAAATGAATGAATGAATGAATAATACACATTTTATGTGACAAGCTCTAAAATATTGAATCAGACTGAATTAGTGAATAAATATTAACATTTTAGAAAGAAAATAAGAGACCACTTGTTGATTCTCAGTTTTACTTGATTTATTAGCAGTGGGGTTGAGTAAAATGTTAATATTTGTTTTATTCAATAAATCTCTAAAATTTCTTTCATATTTTAAATATTTTCATTTTTGGGAAATCGGGGTTATTCCAGCACATACTGATTTCTTAACTGTTCTGAAAGAAACTTCCATAGACATAAATATTGTGCTAACGTCAGTGAACATTTCTATTGTTCATTTAAATGAAATAAAATGACAACATTTTAAACTGCTAAGAAATGTCATCTGTGTAGAATATAACAAATATGTCATACTGCTCACACACATTTAAAAATTATACAACCAAAGAAACCATCACACACAAACTGTCCTACACACACACACACACAAAAAGCTGTCATTAATAAGTAATATGGACCCTAATATACTATTTAAGTAGACTAAAGCGTAGCTATGAGCACTACTAAAAAGCATTATGGTAAAATATATACCCCTACTAATATGTTTAAGTGCAAAAATAAGTATACTAATATAAAACTTTAAGGTACAATATGGACCGTTTAGGTACTAAAATGAACCGTTTAATTACCAAAGTTTACCGAAGGGATAGTTCACCAATAAATGAAAGTTTCTTTTTACTGTTGAATGCAGAGAGAAGATATTTTGAAAAATTCTGAAAAACTGTAACCACTGACTTCCATATAATTCATTTTCTACTATGGAAGTGGTTACAGGAAGTGTTTTGAAAGTAATGCGTTATGATATTGAGTTACTCCCCAAATGTTACTTAGTTACTTTTATGGTAAGTAGTGTTATGTTACTTTTGAGTTACTTTTAAGTTACTCTTGAGTTTCCTTTACTGACATGGGCGAGACTTGATCTCTTTCAGAACCTGCAGGTTTTTTATCACTTTTCTTTTTTGTAATGGGGGAACTCTGCAATTGATAACACACCCTATAACCTTCATTTACCTTAAAAAAAATCAAAAACTATTAAATTTAGGATAATGTTATCTTCTGAGAACGTCCTGATTCAGAGCTCTACATGCCGTATACACAGATTGATGGCAGTTTAAAGCAACGTGTTTGATGCTTTTGTACTTTTAGTGTTATTAGTGAAATAAAATCACTGTCCATTGAGACGATAATCCGAATACTACTCGAATACTTTCAGTGCAGAAATGTAAGGCTCTGCCATCTTCCTTTCTGTCTGTTTCTGCAGGGAGAAAATTCTCTCATTGAGTGCAGGTTTCAACATTAATTTTAATACAGCATTTATTTTTTAGGTGGCACAGTGGCTCAGTGGTTAGCACTGTTGCCTGACAGCAAGAAGGTTGCTGGTTCAAGTTCCGGCTGGGCCAGTTGGCATTTCTGTGTGGAGTTTGCATGCTCTCTCTATGTTCAAGTAGGTTTCCTCCGGGTGCTCAGATTTCCCAAATAGTACAAAGACATGCGCTGTAGGTGAATTAAATAAACTAAAACTGGCCATTGTCACGATCTGAAGAAGGAGGTAGAGTCAAATGTACAAAAGTAAGTCTTTTTATTGACAGACTGATGAACAGACAGTAGATGACGAAGGCATAGAGGGCATGAGGATGAAGGGCTAGGGATCCAGGCAGGAGAGTGAGACGAGGACATAAACTTAGAGGATATGAAAGTCACTTCCCTTAGTGGAGTTTAGATGAAGGCTTTGGTAAGTCGTTGGGAGCACAGGAGAGTGTCCGAGACTGGATGAGGAGCAGGATAGGGAGATTGTGTTCATTGATGATACTCGACGGTGAGGGAGTAAATGCTGGGAGACTATATAGTGAACCGGGAGTGCTTTCAGGTGTGAGATTAATAGACGGGGGATTGTGCACGGCTGGGATGTGATCTTGATGATGAGGAGTGATGAGCTGGAGATGAGGAGTGACGAGCTGGGGATGTTACAGCCATAGTGTATGAATGTGTGTGTGAATGAGACAGTATGGATGTTTCCCAGTATTCGGTTGTGGCTGGAAGGGCGTCCACTGCTTAAAACATATGCTGGAATAGTTGGTGATTCATTCCACTGTGGCGACCTCTGAAATAGAGAGTAAGCTGAAGGAAAATTAATGATTTTTTTAAGCAAATTAATTCAAATAAAAAGTAACATGTAGTACAATTGTAAAAAAGTAACACAAATATTATTATTTAAAATTTTATTACCTAATCTTTTTTAAGTAATGCGTTACTTTAATCGTTACTTAGAAAGGTAATATTATTACGTAACTACTTAAGGGTGAGTAAATGGTAAATGTTCATTTCTGGTGAATTATCCCTAAAATTCGGGGAACCAATATGTACCATTTAAGTACAAAAGTATGACTTCTAGCTACTAATAGGCCGTTTCTTTTTTTCAGTGTACAAATATAAGTGTACCTTTTAAAGGGTACTGCCCCAGTGACAGCTTTTGTGCCTTTATTTGTACACACTATGGCCAGGCCAAAAGATGCTGAGTAAATTTAGGATGGAAGATGATGCAAAAAAATACCCCATATTCACAAATGAAAATCGTATTTGTGTCAGTCCTGAATGAAGGACACACACGGCACGCTAAAGAAAGAGCGAGGATTGGGTCAAACCATCCATGTGCATTGACTTAAAAGCTGACGGCCACAATAAGGGAATCTACTTTCAGAGCAAATCCTTCTGCTGGTGGGATAAGTTGCAATTGACATTTTGCACAGACTTCAGAAACAGACCTGGCTTTCATGCTGCTGTTTGAACACAGGGGAAATTGGCTGCAAAGGTCACTGAGCCCATTTCCTCTCCCCCTCGCACACAGAGACTCAGACCTTTACAGCACCCACTGCTTTTTTACCTGCACTGTATTTTAACAGTTAGCTTTGGAAAACACTCAACGTGTGTGTTCTCCTTCAGTGAAGGTTATGGGGTCGGTGATTCTCTCGTGCATATTTTCAGTCTCTGGTGTGATGACGATGTTGATGATGCCTTCCCAAAAGTCAGTGTCACTGCTGAGATGCATGACTAAGACGAAAGCAATGATTGCTGAAAATAGCAGAAGTGGACCTTGCCTTTATTTCCTGTAAAGCGCTTGTGTAAAATCGCTAGGTTAATGCGGCAGCAGAAACTGTGGTTAATACTGATGAGTGGTCAAAACATAAATGAACTTGACAAAGTTACATCCTTTGTCACAATTATACATCATTTTTACAACCTGTGAAAGGCCAGACTAAGCAAGAATGTTGTATGATGCTAAATGCGTCAGTTTACTGTAATTTATGCATTTTTAATTTTGTAAATATTGTAAATATTGTGTTTAATTACACTCACAAAATATTTTCTTTCTTGCTTTTTCTACTTATTTAAAGAGCTGAAACAACACAACTATTGACATTTATTTGGGACAACTTAATTGTTATTTGTACAATTCACTTAAATTTGTTAAAATAACTTAATTGATTTGTGGGACCCCATGATTGAGTTGTGTGGAGCGCTGCAAATTAAATAAATTCCTTTATGTTATCCCAACACTAATTGATTAAGTTAACTCAATGGGTTTTACAAATTTAAGTGGATTGAACATAAAACAATTGTCACTAAAAAGCTCAAGAAATGTTTTGATTCAGCTCATTTTGAATAAGTAGTTTGAACAAGCAGCAAAAACTATTTTTTGAGACTATTGAAATTTAAAAATATTAGGTTTATGTGACAACAAAGACAACATCACAAATGGTCAATTAAATAAATAGTTCACCAAGAACTGAAAATTCTGTCATGATTTATTCACCTTTCTTTTGTCAAAAAACATTTTTTTTTCTGTTGTTGAAGTGATACACTCAGAGATATCTCTTAAAAGCTTCTTATTGAGACCTTAAATGTCACATTAGTACAAAAAAAGTTAAAATGTGTATTATTGTTTAGGTACCAATATGGGTCTGTTAGGTACAAAGATGTATCTTTTGAAAAAGTATCAGTGACGGCTCTTACCTTTATTTCTGAGCATTTATGAAAGTTAATCATTACTGGTTTCTAACATTCTTCACAGCATGGAAAATAAATATTGAACACGTCACCGTTTTCTCAGAAAACATATTTCTAAAGCTGCCGTTGATTTGACATTTTACCCGGATGTTGGTAACTACCAAATAAATCCAAATATACAAAGGAACCATATCTAATTAGTTTAGAAATTATGTTCTATGCAATAAAATCAAGGGCTTTAAGGTGGCACGAGTAGCACGACCGCTTCACAGCAAGAAGATCGCTGGTTCGAGCCTCAGCTGGGTCAGTTGGCATTTCTGTGTAAAATTAACATGTTCTCCTCAAGTTCGCGTGGGTTTCCTCTGGGTGCTACGGTTTCCAAAGTCCAAAGACGTGGTATAGGTGAATTGGGAAAGCTAAATTGTCCGTAGTGTATGTTTGTGTGTATGTGTATGGATGTTTCCCAGTGCTGGGTGCAGCTGGAAGGACATCAGCTGCGTAAAAATTATGCTGAATAAGTTGGCGGTTCATTCCGTTGTAGTGACCCCATATAAATAAAGGGACAAAGCCGAAAAGAAAATGAATAAATGAATGAATGAATGAAATTAAATGACACAAGGAAAGTGTATTGAACACGTGAAGAAAGGGAGGTGTAGAAAGGCAGTGAAAGCAGACAGCAGCTGAAATCTCTCATTAGTTCTTCAGCAACCCTCTGCCCATTGTAAATTAATATCAGCCACTTCAGTCCAGCATCTACAGTACCAGGATGATGAAGATGAAACCAGGGTAGACATGATCCAAAACACAGCCAAGGAAACTCTCAAATGCTTCCAGAGAAAGAAAATCAAGCTGTAGAATGGCCCAGCCAATCAGCTGACTTGAATTAAATATAAAATACAAAAGAGAGAAAGAGCCATCTGTTACGGATTGGTCAGGCTCTCACGTCCCGCAATCACAAAGATCACCATCACCTGACTACTAACGAGCACCCAGCTGAATCACATCCACGAGCACCAAATAAAGCCACAGCCCTCTGGTCGCTCAGTGTCCAGGCTCGTCTCGACGAAAGCGGACACTGAGCGATTCCTCAGCGAAGTCATCCTCAGATATACAAGCTATTGAACTTACCCTGTCTTTATCTCTTCCTCCTAGTCCTCCTGTCGATCCCGAGTCCTCCTGTTCCTGAGTGTCCTGTCTGCTGTGGTTTCTGTATCTGGTGTGTGCTGTAACCCCTCGTGTGCTCCATCGTCCCTGCCACAGAGGAACAGAAGTATTCCAGTTACCGATCCTCCTGGCAATCCCTTGTGTGCTCCTTTGTTGTTTACCAATAAACCCACATTACTATCACTTACCTCTGTCTCCTGTCCGCTTCATAACAGAAGCCTGGACCGACACCGCTACAACATGAGCACCCCCGATCACTTCCAAGAGCTGGTGGACCAGTTGAAGCGGATTCTACAACCACCAGCTCCACTTCCCAACGCACCACCAGCACCGAGCACTTCCGCATCCACCACTTCCTCTTCGGCCCTTCCTTCCAGTCCCATGGCCCGACCAGCGCCCTACTCAGGCGGGGCGGAGGAGTGCAATGGATTCCTATTACAGTGTTCACTAACTTTTGAAATGCAACCTTCTTTGTATCCCTCAGATAAAGCGAAGATCGCCTATGTCATCTCTCTACTCTCCGGACCTGCATTAAGATGGGCAGAGACGATATGGAATCAAGCCGGGCCGGTTATGGATTCGATTACCAACTTCATGAGTTATTTCAAAGAGGTGTTTGGACGTGCAGATGGAGAAGTGGCCGCCGGAGAACAACTGTATCACTTAAAACAAGGTACCATGTCTACTCAGGATTATGCTCTCCGGTTTCGGACTCTAGCGGCTGCTAGTGGATGGAATGAGAGATCGCTACTGACCACTTACCGGCTCGGCTTAGAACCCACTCTGCGCATCCAATTGGCTGCCCTCGATGACACTATGGGTCTGGAGAGATTCATACAGCACTCTTTGAGATGTTCCGACCGGCTCAAGATCTATCAACATGACACTGTTAGTACCACTTCGGCACTCCTCCGATCGCCTGAGTCAAGCTCCCCTCCAGAACCAGAGCCGATGATCGTTGAGTCTGGTAGATTATCAATGGCGGAACGACAGAGGAGGCTGACCCGGGGTCTGTGTCTCTACTGTGGCGTTAGCGGACACACACGTCTGGAGTGTCCCCTCCGTCCCATCCGAACCTCAGTGAGTGTATTTAGTACCAGTGTTGAGCAATACAATCCTCTCACTTCTGTTGTACAAATAACTACTTCATCTGTTTCTCTCCATGTAACAGCCCTCATCGACTCCGGGTCAGCAGGGAATTTCATCTCCCAATCCCTCTGTCGTCAACTCAACCTCCGCACAGAAGCGTCCTCACACATCTACCAGATACAGCCGATAACACAGTGTGCTAGATCCCCAACTCGGATTCATCGTCAATGTGAAGAAATCCTCTTACAAGTGGGGCTCCTTCATCAAGAACGTATTCAATTCCTGGTTCTGGAGGGAGCCAACATGGACATCATCTTGGGGCGCCCGTGGCTGGTGAAGCACGATCCCATCATCTCTTGGGGCACAGGAGAGATTAAAAGATGGGGAAGTGAATGTTCGTCAGCCTGTTTTCCCAGTCTTCCTCTCCAGGGTCGGAGACCCATCTCTCTGTTTGTGACATCTGTCGAAAGTCCTCCTGAGAAGCAGTCCAGTAACATTCCCAAGTTATACTCGTCCTTTCAAGATGTCTTCTGCCCCAAGAGAGCTTCCCAGCTTCCTCCGCATCGGCCATGGGACTGCGCTATCGACCTAGTTCCAGATGCCCAGTTGCCTAGAGGTAGGATCTACCCGCTCTCGCTTCCAGAGACTAAGGCAATGGAGGATTATATACGGGAGGCTCTGAGTCAGGGGTACATCCGGCATTCCAAGTCACCTGCGGCCTCCAGCTTCTTCTTCGTGGCCAAGAAGGACGGAGGGCTACGACCATGCATTGACTACCGTGTGTTAAATAACAGCACTATTATATTTAGATACCCTCTTCCCTTAGTTCCATCCGCATTAGAGCAACTCCGAGAGGCTAAAATCTTCACGAAGTTGGACCTCCGCAGCGCGTACAATTTGATCAGAATACGTGAGGGGGACCAATGGAAGACAGCCTTCGTGACCCCTACCGGCCATTATGAGTACCAGGTCATGCCCTATGGCCTGGTCAACGCCCCCTCCGTATTCCAGAACTTCATTCACGAAGTCCTCCGGGAGTACCTCCATCGTAGTGTTATCGTTTACATTGATGATATCCTCATCTACTCCCGGAGTGAGGCCGAACATCGCCACCACGTTGCGGAGGTCCTCCAAACCTTGAGGAAAAATAAATTGTATCTCAAAGCCGAGAAGTGTTCTTTCCACCAACGATCCGTGCAGTTCTTAGGATATATCATAGATCCGACTGGTATTCGGATGGACCAAGGGAAGATTGAGGCTGTTCTGTCCTGGCCAGAACCCACGACCATAAAGGAGCTTCAGAGGTTTCTGGGATTCTCCAATTTCTATCGCAGATTCATCAAAAACTACAGCTGCATCACAGTACCTCTCACTAATCTCCTCAAGGAGAAACCTAAGAAACTGCTATGGTCCCAGGAAGCGGCCGCAGCCTTCCGCCTTCTGAAGAAGGAGTTCACCAGAGCCCCCCTCCTGACTCATCCTGACCCTGATCGTCCATTCATTGTGGAGGTGGACGCCTCCACCACCGGAGTCGGGGCAGTACTGTCCCAACATCATGGTACTCCGCCCCGACTGCACCCATGTGCCTTTTTCTCTAGGAAGCTGAGCCCGGCGGAGCAAAATTACAGCATCGGAGACAGGGAGCTCCTGGCTATTAAGCTCGCCCTGGAGGAGTGGCGACACTGGTTGGAGGGAGCCCAACACCCGTTCCAGGTGATCACCGACCACAAGAACTTACTCTACCTCAAGGATGCCAAGAGGTTATGTCCCAGACAAGCCAGATGGTCTCTGTTCTTCTCACGCTTCCACTTCTCAATTACCTATCGCCCTGGATCTAAGAACATTAGAGCCGATGCTCTTTCTCGTCTCCATGAAAGTCACGATCATGATGAACCACCCACGAAGATACTTCCTGAACATATTAGCGTCTGCCCGATCACCTGGACGACTCCTCCAGTTGTTGCCACTTCAGAGGTCCCCCCTCCGCCGGGATGAACTCCTCATCGGCAGTTCGTTCCATCAGAACAGCGGGTAGATCTGATCCATTCCTTGCACACCTCGTTAGGCACTGGACATCCAGGGATCAACAATACTCTCTCGCTTGTGTCCCAACGATTCTGGTGGCCTAACATGGCAAGGGATGTGAGGAGATATGTACAAGGATGTAAGGAATGCGCTCAAGCCAAAAGTCCACGTCATCTTCCAACTGGTAAGCTCCATCCCTTGCCTATCCCGAACCGTCCCTGGTCACACCTAGGAGTGGATTTCATGACGGACCTTCCCTCATCGGAAGGTAACACATGCATCCTAGTTATTGTCGATAGATTCTCAAAATTCGTAAGATTGATCCCTCTGAAAGGTCTTCCCACAGCCTTTGAGACCGCAGATCAGATCTTCAACAACGTCTTCAGATCCTTTGGCATACCCGAAGATATCGTGTCGGACAGAGGTCCCCAGTTTATTTCCAGGCTATGGAAAGCCTTTTTCAAACTCCTAGGTGTGGCCGTCAGCCTCTCCTCAGGATACCATCCCCAGACCAACGGACAAACTGAGCGCAAGATCCAAGAGGTGGGACGGTTCCTGAGGACCTTCTGTAATGGTCACCAGAACTCCTGGAGCCAGTACTTGGGCTGGGCGGAATATGCCCAAAATTCACTGCGGCAACCAACCACCGGACTTACGCCATTCCAGTGTGTCCTGGGCTTTCAACCACCACTCTTCCCCTGGGATGGCGAACCATCTAATGTCCCCGCAGTGGATCACTGGTTCCGGGAGAGCGAGAGAGTCTGGGACGAAGCTCACCAACATCTTCAGAGGGCAGTCCGCAGAAGTAAGGTGATCACAGACAGAAGAAGAGCCGAGGAACCCAGATACACGCCGGGTCAGAAGGTGTGGTTATCTACCAGGGACATCCGAATGCGACTGCCCTCTCGCAAGTTAAGTCCCAGGTTTGTTGGTCCCTTTACGATCTTGGAACAGGTCAACCCGGTAACATACAAACTACAACTCCCCTCACACTACCGAATTCATCCTACCTTCCACGTATCACTTCTGAAACCCTTTCACGACCCTGTTCTTCCCTCCACAGAGCCTGACCACGAAGAGGAACCCCCTCCTCCACTGCTACTTGAGGAAGGAGCAGTCTACGCCGTCAAGGAGATCCTTCGTTCCCGACGTCGTGGTGGGCAACTGGAATATCTGGTGGACTGGGAGGGTTACGGTCCCGAAGAAAGAACATGGGTTCCCAGAGCTGACATTCTTGATCCCAACCTCATGTCTGAATTCCACGAAAATCACCCTGAATTCCCAGCACCTCGAGGAAGAGGGAGACCACCACTGCGTCGACGGTCTAGGCCCTCAGGAGCGGGCCCTGGGGAGGGGGGTACTGTTACGGATTGGTCAGGCTCTCACGTCCCGCAATCACAAAGATCACCATCACCTGACTACTAACGAGCACCCAGCTGAATCACATCCACGAGCACCAAATAAAGCCACAGCCCTCTGGTCGCTCAGTGTCCAGGCTCGTCTCGACGAAAGCGGACACTGAGCGATTCCTCAGCGAAGTCATCCTCAGATATACAAGCTATTGAACTTTCCCTGTCTTTATCTCTTCCTCCTAGTCCTCCTGTCGATCCCGAGTCCTCCTGTTCCTGAGTGTCCTGTCTGCTGTGGTTTCTGTATCTGGTGTGTGCTGTAACCCCTCGTGTGCTCCATCGTCCCTGCCACGGAGGAACAGAAGTATTCCAGTTACCGATCCTCCTGGCAATCCCTTGTGTGCTCCTTTGTTGTTTACCAATAAACCCACATTACTATCACTTACCTCTGTCTCCTGTCCGCTTCATAACACCATCAAGATTTTTTACACTCTGTTCAAGTGTGTAAAAATCACACCTGAGCAATACACGTGACTTCATTCTCCTAATGAGAGGCGTCTTTAAGCTGCCATCATTAAAAAAAAAAGACTTTTATGTAAAGTATTAATTTCAGTAGTACAGCACTTTCTCCTTGTGTCATTTCACTGTTATTACACACATTACTAATTTTTTCAGATTGTTTTTTGTTTTGTTTTATTTTTATGTTTGTATTGTTTGGGTTTTCACAAAAACAAAAACATGATGTGTTGAATACTTATTTTTCCCGCTGTATCTTCTTTTGTGTTCAACAGGAAAAAAATGAAACTCACAATGTGGTGAAACCACTTGAAGGTGAGTAAATAGTGAGTATCTTTTAAAAGTTCTTATTTAATAGATAGTGATTCAGTTAGTTAAAAAATTGTAAATGACTAAAGAGACTTAAAAACTATGAATCCTTTTTACATTTCGTCAACTTGTACTTTCACTTTTAGTAAGAAAGCGTAGACATAATTACATATTTGCTCGGTTATGACTAAAGCTTCGTGTATGTGTTTTAGACCATGACTCTGTGGTGCCTAGAAAGTCTGACTAAAGCTACCTTCCTTGGAAGTTTGCTTCACGCTAAAATATGCAGGCCATTCAGATAATAACACACAGAAGACAAATAATATGTACAGATCTGCCACAGTAATTAAGTCGTGTTGAAAATTCTTAAATAAGCCTTTGAATTGTATTTACACCGTATATTACATCAAGGAAACGTGTAGGTACAATTAGTGTTTGTGTTGTACGTTTCACGTGGGAGTGGAAGAGAATGAGGAAACAGTTTGGCAAAACAAGTACAGAGGCGCAGTTGATATTTAAATATCACAGGTCAGAGATTCACTCCAAAATTAAATTAATGTACATAGAAACCTATTTTAGACAAAAACAGGAGAAAGTTTCTGTGGTTTCATCATAGAACCTTCATATTCTTCATTGTGAGTGAGTTCTTCTTCATTAACATGTTCGCTTATGTTTTAAATGAAAAACATTCTCTTCAGAATTGTTAATTGAAAGATTTTAAAGAATCCCAGAACGGTTCTTCTGTGACTGCAAAAATTATATATTGAACCACTTATTTAAAACAGTATAAATTATAAAAATGTAACTGAATATATAGACAAGATCAAGACACAGGGATGGAAGATATATGAATATTATTATCTGTACAATTGGTTTAATGGTCAGTGACGTGACACAAAGTAGTACATTTAAAAGGGTTAAAACTTTTGGGACAACTTTATTATTTTATGTTCAATCTACTTAAATGTGTTACGTTAACTTAATCAATTTGTGTTGGGACAACATGAGTTGTGTGGAACGTTTACAGCGTATTAAAAGTAAATAATATTAGGTTTAGGTGACAACAAGGACAGCATCACAAATGTTAAATTAACATAGGGAATTATTAATTATTAAATAACATGAAAGGAATAGTTCCCCCTGAACTGAAAATTCTGTGATGATGTATTCAACACTCAACATTTTTTTTTTTACTTGTTCAACTTAATTAAAATGAGCAGAAACAACATAATTCTTGAGATTTCATTGAGACAACTTAATTTTTTTCTGAATTTTTTGTTCAATCTACACTGTAAAAAATAAATCTGTAAAATTTACGGTAAAAAAAATGGCAGCTGTGGTTGCCAGTATTTCACAGTTAAAAATACGGTACAAACCGTAAAAGTAAATTGTAATGTTATGTACATCACTGATTGGGAAAAAACTAAAAAGATCAATAGTAATGTCAACATAAAGCATAAAGAGTGATGTGCCATGAAGGGAATTCTGGGGAAGTCAATTTACGGTTATTCGCCGTATATATTAAGGAAACATTCTGTTAACCAGGTTACGGAATTTTACTGTCGCACTTTTACAGTTTTTTTACAGTTGCGATCATGGCCATTTTTTACAGTGTACATAATTTTGTTAAAAGTGTTAAGTTATCCTAATCAATTTGTGTTGGGACAACATGAATGAATTGTGTGGAACAACTTGGTGGAATCCTTTCTCTTGTCGCAAGCTGAGTTTCTTTCTGCTAATAGGCCATTAACCACTGTTAAACTGTAACCACTAACTTCCATAGCTTTTTGCACTAATTTAAAAGGGTTACAATTTTAAAATAAATGAGCAAATTACTTTCGTATACATTGTTATTTAGTGTGGACTAAGGCTAAAACCTTTTAATTCATTTTGAGAGAATATGTGATATTTGCCAAAATGTCATTGTGGTGTAACCGTTAAGATTTATACCAAAAACTGACCTTGTACAAAAAAATGTTTGGCTAGTTTGATATAATCTTCCATTACACATTTAAAAGTACACTTGAATTTTTATGAACATTATTACTTTGGGAAATCCTGTGAGTCGAGTCAAATTTCTAAAACGTCAAGGTGCTGTAAACATTCAAGGAGCCATTTTGTTCATTATGTGCAGCTGACCACATGACAGGAAATTGTACGACAATGAAGGACCCCTGATTAGACTAACTTCTGCATGCAAAAATAAAACAATATCAGATTGTGGATAGTTATAATAGCAGAAACCCTTATAAAGAACTTTGCCTTAAAACTTCTACATTAAACTTTAATGGTTTTATAACCTTTCACTATTTTTTTTATTTACGTGAATGTCACTTATTAAAATAATATTTATTAATGTTTTACACTTAAAGGAATGGTTCACCTAAGAAGAAAATGATGCTATCATGGATTCATCCTAGCTAGTTGCTCCAAATTGGTTTGAATTTCCTTCTGATTTCCTTCTTCTGGTAAACACAAAGGAAGGTATACTGAAGAATGTTGGGGGGAAAACAACCTTTGACTTCCACTGTTATGTTGTTGTTGCTGTATTTTTTGAATGTCAATGGCTGCTCCCCCAACATTATTAAATGACAATTAATAATGTGTAAATCTACAGTAACTAGCACTATAATATAGTTTGAAATAATATAATGTTTAAGAAAGAGAATGTCTGTAAAATAAAAGAAAATGTACTGTTTTTTGTTCTGTATACAACAGCAACCCAGACAACATATCTCTTAAACTATTAAAAATGTTAATAAAAGTCCCCCTTCAGAAAAAAAAAAGAAAAGAAAAAAAATTAAGGTCAAAAAAATTCTTCAAAAGCATGAATAAACGGGGGAAAGTAAAATGTGCATAAAACAAAATGTATATTTTTAAAATGTGCCAGAGTCATTGGTGGTTCATTCTGCTGTGGAGACCCCTGGTAAGGCAGGGAATAAGCATGCGAGTGTTATACTGCCCTACAAAGGCAAAGTGCAGTAACTACACATTTGTTCAAAATAGAGACTGAAAAAAGACATGCTTTGTGTTTGTGTGGTCATCTGTTCTGTGTTGTAACAAAGTCTCCTGCTTCAATTTTCTCATATCAGTGAAGCAAAGGTGTCAACATTTCAGTGGCTTCAAAATCCAAACTGCTGTAAAAACTTTAGAGAAATTTTGATCAGTTTCATAGACGCCGCACTTTGTCTTTGAACAGCTTTATAATAACTTATGAGAAAAAAGACATGGAACAAAGACAAAGTCAACAAGTTACAGCTTGAAAGATAAACATCTATAAACTTAAAGGAAGCTTGTGCTCCAGACTGGCATGAATGTGCTCATGACTGTTTGCCAAGGTTGTGGATTAGATGTGAGCTAATATTAATATAATAAATAATGTTCAGTTTCTTGGAGAGAATAATTTTATTTATTCAGACTTTTCTTCACAAGACATTGTCAAGAGCCACAGATATTTCTTTTGTGAAGCTTGTATATGTTTTCTTTTTCCATTATTGCTCATTGTTATTTTAACAAATATGACGAAAAACAAAACAGTGCAGTGTAGAAAGAAAAAGAAAACTGAAATAATGATTAATCCAATAATGAAAAGTAAAATCCTTCATTCTTTTTCCTTCTTCTTAGTCCCTTATTTATCAGGGGTTGCCACAGCGAAATGAACCACCTGAGAAGTAAAATAAGATCAATAAATCACGACATACATAAAAAAAATGTAAAACATGAAAAATCTAAAACTGTTCATTGGAAAGGAATAAAAAGATCTGACGGTATCAAAAGTTATAATTCAGGACCACTGGAAGTTTCTGTAAATGTTTTTTTTTTTTGGCTGACTCAAATTGTCTGTAATGGTCTGTTGTTGTTGAATTTTATGAATCACTGTTTCTGCTCAGCTCAATGTTCTAGAAATAAAAAGGTCAGTTGATGTTACATTTTCAGTGGCCTGATGAACCATTTCAGCAAATCTGCTCTTCAGGATGCTAAGACTTTAAAAATAAAAAGCAGTGTTTATGATGTATTTCAAATACGTATTTCAATATTATAGTTTGCAGTTGAAGTCAGAATTATTAAACCCCCTTAATTATTAGCCCCTCTGTTTACTTTTTTCCCCAATTTCTGTTTAACTGAAAGAAGATTTTCTTCAACACATTTTTCTGAACATAATAGTTTTAATACTCATTTCTAGGTGATTTATTTTAATCTTTGCCATGATGACAGTAAATAATATTTGACTAGATGTTTTTCAAGACACTTCTTCACAGCTTAAAGTGTCATTTAAAAGGCTTAACTAGGTTAATAAGGTTAACTAGGCAGGTTAGGGTAATTAGGCAAGTTATTAACAATGGTTTGTTCTGTAGACTAGCGAGAGAAAAAAAGCTTAAAGGGGCTAATCATTTTGACCTTAAATTGGTTCTTAAAAAATTAAAAACTGCTTTTATTTTAACTGAAATAAAATAAGACTTTCTCTAGAAGAAAAAATATTATCAGACATATTGTGAAAATTTCCTTGCTCTGTTAAACATCATTTGCGAAATATTTAAAAAAGAAAAACAATTCAAAGGGGGGCTAATATTTCTGATTTCAACTGTAAATATTATTATGTAATTTGTATTTGATCGGTTTAATGAAAAATGGCTCAATATTCATACATTCCTTTATTCATTAATTTTCCTTAGGATTAGTCCCGTATAGGGGTCGCCACAGCGAAATGAACCACCAAAATGGTTTAATATTTTGCATCAAAACCTTTAGTGTCTTCTGTTTCTAACTTTAGTGTTTTCTTCTATTGTGGTTTCAAGTGGTTTTACAGTATACAACATACTTTGTAGAAATTCTGTGAATTAAACTGCTCGACCCAACAGAAATAATGCTCATCAACCAGATTGAAGAGTCAGCTCTCCATAGAACAAAAATGATTGATTTTGTTTTATTTCACATTTTTGCATTTATGGGGAAAAGGCTTTGTTATAATTGTGACAAATGCCAGAACACAGCAATGCCAACTGACCCAGCCGTGGCTCGAACCAGCGACTTCTTGCTGTGAGGCGAACGTGCTACTCACTATGCCACCGTAGCGCCCTGCTGTATTGTTTTCAAATAGCGAAAATATTTGACAAGCAACTTTTCTTCTAAATCTTGGACCTTATTCTTGAAATAAAAAATTAACAATAAATAAGTGTGAAGGACCAAAAGCGGACCAAAAGTAAATCTATTTTGGCCATTGTTGTCATGCATGAATTTTCAAACATACTTTGACCATTCGATAAACTGTTTCAGCTAAAATAGTGCTTAAAATGTCACAAAATCCAGTAAATCTCATAATTAAATAGTAGCCTAAATGAGGCCTATAACCACAAAAAAAGAACCACCCCTTTCACCAGGCTGGCTATGAGCCAGTACAGTATTGAAAAATACAAGCCTACAATAATAAACTTAGAACTTAGAAGTAGTGAAGACAATTTTTTTTGTATGCATATTGCATGTATATTTGTATGTATATTGCATATATCAACTGTAAATGTAGATATTGTAATAGAGCCCAGTGTGAAGCTGATGAAGTCCCGAGAGCTCCAGTAAGCGGCGGTAATGCGTGATTCTAGTTTGCCGTTAAACATAAAAACTAACGAAGAAGAACTAGGAGGAAAGGAAGTCGTCTGTTTGCAGTTGACGGTAGTTTGAGACAGTGTGCGGTCGTGACAGGTGTGTAAACTGTTTATTTTTTCCAGGATAAGCTGTGCTGAAGCGCTTTTGTGTTGAGGCGAAAAACCCGCGAGCTGCCATGATGACAGAACACACACACTGCAGGTGGGAGGCGACCGTCTTTAAAATACACCCAAATATTAAAAAGAAGGGACAGTACTTGTTGTTTCCATACGTAACATTAAATCACGATAGATTTGTGACATATGTGAAGACGATGTTTTTGTTTTAGCTGGTTTAAAGTGGTCTTCTAGTCTGCTACGATGAGAATTTTACGATTTTCCAGCCTGTCTTGAGCTGAAAAGTTCCCAAAATACGTTTTAAACAAATTTGGGATTGCAAAGAATGATTTAAGGCGTGTTGATATAGCAGATTGGTTTCATAAAGTACTTATGGGTTTTAAAAATACTTGTGCGTCGTTTAAAGTGCATGTTCCTGCCAAAAATGGCATAAAAATGTCATGTATCAGTGTTTGCTTCAGCTTTCATTGACATCGATAACTACCTTCATTTTAAGAGGATTTCAACCCTTAACATTACTGTTTGTTTATGCAATGGCATTGTTGATTAATGACAAAAATATGCTATATATTTTTATATACTATTTATTTTTATTCCATGGACTAAATGCTTAGCAGATATTTTAGGGTATTAACATTACATTATGAAATGAAATGACACAAAAATGGGAATGAACTTCAATTTAAATGCATTTGTTTATGCATTTTAAATTTAATTTTTGTGTCTTTTTAAACTCACACACACTAATTTCTCAGTGTTTACATACAAAATGAACTCTGATTCATACCAGTATACCTAAATAAGTAGAACTACACACATATTACATACTTAGCATGGGACGATAACCGTTTTCAAGGTATACCGCGGTATGGAAAAGTCAAGGTTTTCATACCACCAAAATTTTCTGCAATACCGTTCCTAAGGTATGTGTAAGATTTTTTTTATTTACTTTTTTTTTTGTTGTTGTTGTAAATTGAAAAGACTCTTGTTGTTTTTGAAACAAATGAAGACAGCAGAAGTCGAGGATTCACTTGAATTATTTAGCCTGACATCTTTACTGTGCCAAAATATTTAAAATGATTCTCAAAATAAAATGTGTTGTATTTATGGGGAAAAAGGTTTTGTTTTTTTAGCCAGACATTTAAAAAGAAGATATTTCACAGCAGTAAACACAATACCGTCATACCGTGAAACCGTGATATTTTTATCCAAGGTTACCATACCGTCAGAATCCCATGCCTATTACACACACATTGCACACATTAAAAACCAGGAAACAGAAAAAAGTATCTGCTGCTTTTCAAGTGAAATATGTGTGTTTGTTTATTTATTTAATTCATGCATTGCTTTAATAAAAACAGTTAACCAAGAAATGGCATTAAGATTAAATATTGCAGTGTTATACTGGGTTTCAGTGGAGACATTTTTGCCCAGAAAGTCCTGCGTGGAACTTTTTTTTTTTTGTATATGTGGTGTGAAATATGAATTTGCATGGAAATATTGAAACTTTTTTTGTTTTTTTTGGCCAGAATTTACATGCTCCAAGTTATGCGTCAAACTAACATTAACATGACAAAAATGTTCGTAAGAGCACACACAAGCTAATGTTCCTTCGGTCAGAAATGGATCTTGAAACTGTTTCTCCTTCCACAGTTCTCACATTGGATCCACCAATTAGCGACGCTCAGCGATGTCCTGTACATTTTCAAGAGAGCCACCAAACAGGAGAACAATACAAAAGCGCAGTCATATGAAGATGTCATGATGTGACATCCTTCCTCCATGATACTGGTGCTTATTTTGTCTGCATTAAGATGCCTCGACTAGAGGAGGTAGCTAATGTTGTCCTCAGGGTACCCAGTATCTTGGTCCTGGACATGCTGTATAAATGTGACATTGACAGCTTCACTGATCATCTCAAAGCGAGGACCGAAGACATGCTCTTCAAGTACAAATATGTCATCTGGAACATATATTACCTGGGTAATCATTATGTCATCATTACGAGTCATCATATTGTAGTACTAGTGCAATATGCAGTGTGTAACGTGTATTATTGTTGTTGGTCTGTTTTGCAGGTCACATAGTGAGTGTTGTGGTGCTGCTGCTGCCACTGGGACACATTATCCAGCTTTACCTGCACGTTCTCTGTGCCCTGCTGCTTTACATGGGTCATCAGATTGTCAGGTGAAAGTATTAACATTATTTGGGTCATTGTATATGTATTTATATTCAGTGCTCAGCATAAATGAGTACACCCTGTTTTGAAAATGAATATTTGTATCCATTTCTCAGTGAATATTGGTCATATAATTTGGTGCATTTCAACGAAAAAGATTTAACAAACAGATATTTTAGTAAAATAATGTTTTAGAGTGACTATTGGGCACAAATATTTAAAACACTAGATGATGCCTTTAACTTAGAAATAAAATGTAGTGTTGAAATAGCTATTTTTGGTGTACCAGAGCTAGGCATGGGACGATAACCGTTTTCAAGGTATACCGCGGTACGTAAAAGTCAAAGCCAAAATTTTCTGCTATACCGTTCCTAAGGTATGTGTACAATTGTTATTATTTTTTTACATTTTCTTTTTGTTGTTTTTTTAGGTGTAAATTGTAAAGACATCAGTGTTTTTTAAACAAATGAAGACAGAAGTCAATGATTCACTTAAATTATTTAGCCTGACATGTTTACTGACCCAAAATATTTTAAATGTTTCTCAAAATAAAATACATTGTGTTCAAAGGGAAAAAAGTTTTTTTTTTTTATCCAGACATTTAAAATGAATATATTTTAGAGCAGTAATAACAATACCGTCATACCGTGAAACCGTGATTTTATTATTTTTTTCCAAGGTTACCATACCGTCAGAATCTTATACCGGCCCATGCTTAACCAGAACACAATATATCATTGACAACGTTATTAGCGAGGAGAAGAATATTTCTTGAATGGAAATCAGCAGCCCCACCTAAAGCTTCAATGTTGGTGTGTGAGCTCGTTTTATATTTGAAATTAGTGAATATTAAATATTTAATGAAGAGATCTGTCCTACAATATTATTAGACTTAGCAACCTATGATCACTCGCGGTATTCTGCATAAATGAAGACTCTTCCCTTTAACTGATTTATATTAAGAAATCTGTGCAAACAGGTTTAATGTGATCACCAATATTGTTTGGTTTCATATTTATGTAGAAGACCACTCTAAATATGTCAGATTATTGCTTTGTATTATCATGTAGGGATTTATTTATTTGAGTTGTTTTTACAATTGATATTGTCTAATTGTAAATATGCACAATACTGTAAAGTTATTTTTTCATATGTTTATTTTATTCCATTTTGCTTTACTATATTTTATATCTATTTCTGTTGTAATTCTATTTTAGTTTAACTCGTTTGTTAATTTATTTCGGCAGCAAGGGTCATTATGGGATAAAATTACAACTTTGTACAAAATGTTTTGTTAAAGCTTGGAAAAAAAAATCACAAATTAATATGTGAAAAAAGACTGTGAGCCTGACACATAGAGTTCAGGGCAATAATATTGATGTCATTTATTTGAAAGGATACCAAATAAATGAAAAACCAATGCACAGTAAAAAAAAAAAAAGATATTATAAAAAAAAATATATTTTAGTCACCAAACATCTTTAGAAATAGAAAGATAATGTGCTACAATACAATACATTAAGTTTATGAGAAATATTGGGAAAAAATTACAAACTACAAAACTTTATCAGAATTTTTTTTTTTTCTTCTTTTAACATGTTATTATTTTCCTCTAACATCTGAGTTTGGCCTACTAATATTTGGACAGGTATTTTTGGAAAGTTAAATTATTTTGTTAGATTGGCCCAGCCTTTAATACTGAATAATCTTATGTATATGCACAAATATAATATTGTAACGCATCCTATAGAAAATAATTCATTTTACTGAGAGATTTGTGAGGGGTGTACTCATATATGCGGAGCACTATATATGTGTGTGTATATATATATATATATATATATATATATATATATATATATATATATATATATATATATATGTGTATGTATGTGAATAAATTTTTAGAGAAATAATGGGTTTTATTTTGTTTGCAGGGATTATGTAAGAGGTGAAGCTCAGTATGGGTATGAAGGTGTACTCTTTTTGGATTCTCCAGCCTTGAACCGTTTTGTGACTGCACTCACTAGTAAGTTGATTTCTGGAGGTAGTCAAAATTTGACTGGACTGCTTTTGTAGTGTACAGTAAATGGTTGTGTGTTCAAATGTGTTCAAACAGCCAGTCATATTCAATTTCAGATTTATACAGTATAGAGCTTACTTCACAATATTAGATCGAAAGTAAAAAAAAAAACCTCTGCATAAACCCTTTGTGCTTTATGCAATATCAAAACAGGGCATAGATTTTGAAACTGTGTCACATAATGCAAAAACATTTCTGAATTTTATTTGTGGCCTAATAGAATTCTATCTCTATTGTTGGAGGCAGTTTGGTGTTTCGTGCTCAGAACTCTCCACTTCAGCAGCAGTTGTAGCCTTTCAGCTTTAATCCTGTCTAAATTTAAAGGCGTCCTCCAAGGGAATTCTTTATACATTACTTTATAATACAATATATATCAGCTTAATGTTCATAAAATATTCCTTGTTTTCTTATCTCACTGGATGAATGCATTTCTTATTTTTAGATTGATTGTAGGCAATTTAGGCAACTTAAATATAAAACAAAAACTTAACTTAAAATCTGCTTTGATCCATGTTTTAATTTTCTGTTCTGGGAAAGTTATGCAAATAAGGTCCTTTCAATTAGAAAGCTGATGCACCTGCTAAGGACGCTTTGAAGCAAATGCCAAATTCTTCCTTCAGAGATTTAACAAGTGGCAAGTGGAGTGGGGTGCATTGAAAAATAATAAATTATATGTCATACAACCTGAAATCTCATACAGAATTTTAAGACTAGATTTGGTCAAGTGATATTTACCAGATGTCGTATTGGACATAAAAGAATAGCTCATGGTTTATTGCTCCAAGGTGAAAACTCAATGTTTGTACTGCACAATTCTCCTTCCTATAAAGCACATTTTACTGGACTTTTACTGCTTTTAGTGATTCCAGAAGACTTTTATATCAAATGAACTCTCGTAAGGACGTTTTTAGCAAATTGACACCACAAAATTTTTTTTAGAATTTTTATCATGTATTAACAATGAAAATCCTATTTAATTTATGTATTCATTTGTTTGTTGATTTTTTTAAATTTTATATTTACTAATGAAATGTTCCTGCTATCAAAATAGCCTTTTTTGCTGACATGGAACTAAATAAAAAAAAAAAAAACTACTTTATATTACACATTACATTCTTTAAATTAGACATTGCCTCCTTTTCAAATAATAATAAAAACAAATGAAAAAGAAAACTGTGATAGAAAACAGTTGTTTTAATATACTGTAATTACTCGGCTGGTGCTATGTGGTAGCTAAAGGTTTTATAATTAATAATTTAATAATAAATAACATTATTTATATTTTTCTGGCTTTAAAGTCATGAGTAAATCCAGGTGCATACTGTACGATTTAAAATAATTCTTTATGATTGTTGCTTGTTAGACTGAAAATTCTTCCCAGCTTTAATCCTAAAAAACAGGTGACCCAAGTTGTCATAAAATTTCACATCTTTGTTTCAAATGAAAAAATTGTACAGAATGCATCTAGTATAAGAGATTATTGTATGTTTTGCACAGTGGCATAATTACCTTTGACATATTTGTGACGTAATTATGACAGTCTTTTATTATATGTGTGTGTGATCACCTCCAGGTCAGATAATAGTCAGTACTCTGTGTGCGTTTCTCATGCGGACTCAGCGTGTATGGCTGTTCTCAGCGCACTTGCTCCCTCTTCTGGCGCGTGTGGTTTCTGTCCCATTGGACTGGCTCCTCACAATCTCCTCCGTGTCCATGATGATCACAGGGGCAGAGGTTACCATTTTTCTTCTTGCCAATTTCTTTGTGCCATACAGACTGGCCAGAACCACCTACAGAGAGATAATGGACATTGAGGTAAAACACAAATGCATACTGACATACCTGCACATATTTAGCATATTAATCATTGTCTCGGTTCTTCTAAACTCTGTTGTTTCTGTAGGTAACAGAGTTGTACAGACTCATGGCAGTTGGGGTCTCTCTCTGGCATGGCTTTGCTGTGCCGGTTTTGTTTAGCGTCTTCTGGTTTGTGCTGTTTGGAGTGCAACTTATAACCAATTTCGGGACTATCACTGCTGTTCAACAGGGGCCACTCCTCTACCTCCTCACCAGGTAAATGGCGTAAAATAAAAGAGTCCTGTTTTGCTCTTTTGGCAAGATGTAATATGTCTCAGAATGTGTCTGTGACGTTTCAGCTCAAAACCCCTCATTGTTCATTTATTACACTGCTGTCAGTTGAATAAAGAGCACCCTCTGGCCTTCAGTGGACATTTCTCACTGATCGCAGACCAGTGAGCTTTTCTCACTGATCTCTGACCAGAAGCTTAATTACATTTTTGATTACATTTAGCTTAAGGCCCCGTTTACACTAGTGCGTTTTAGTTTAAAAACGGTGTTTTAGCATGAAAACGATCCGCGTCCACACTAGAGTATCTCAACAGAACTCCCTCCACCAGAAACGTATATCACGGGACCATTCGCGCACCATTCGCGCACTCTGGGCATGCGTGTTCAAGTATAAACAGGAAGCACGTCTCTCGCTCGGCATTTGGTTATTGTTAGTCAACAAACGCTGGTTGAAAGATGAATGCGATGTTAAAGAAAGCAAGAGAGGTCTTTTTGTGGACAGACAACGAGGTCGAGTTGTTACTTAAAGTAACAAATGAATATAAACATCCATGGCTATCGAAAATACAGTGTTTACAGTGAAGGCTGGTCTGCCGTCTGCCGGTGACGTTATAGTCACGTGCGCTTGACGAATAAGGAAAGGATACGCAATGACCCAAAGCCCCAATCACGTATCGGATCTCAGCAGCCACGCCTCTGTTTTCAAAGATATCCGTTTCCCTCCATCCACACTGAGACGCAACAGCAGCGTTTTAGAATGAACACGGCCTCTCCAGCGTTTTCAAAACGCTCCGTTTTGCACCTCGAAAACTCCGGCGTAGTGTGGACGGATGGCGTAACCGTAGCAAAACTTATGCGTTTTAAAACGAAAACGCACTTGTGTAAACGGGGCCTAATTGCCCTATTGTAAATGGAAATGTTTGTGTGTGTGTGCTTCTTTAAATGCAAATGAGCTATTGCTCTCCGCCCCTTTTCCAGAACAGGGTTAAGCATTTACAGCTTGTGCCTCGGTTACACAGGCTACAAAGAAAATAAATGTGGCATGCATTTTTAAAGACTTGTCATATTAAACTCCTGATATTCGGTTTTCTGAGTACACAAACATGAAGCACACCACACACGTTGATTTTGTTGTTTATGAGGACTATCCATAGGCGTAATGTATTTTATATTGTAAAAATATAAAATGGCAGTACCCTACCCTTAAACCCAACTCTCACAGGAAACCGCTGGCAAATTTTGAATGTCACAAGACTCTGTTAAGTATGATCTTAAACTGTTTTGAATTACGAGGACACAGTGCGTGCATGTCCTCATAAACCTCATCATTGTAATACCTTGTTCATACCTTTGTAATTATATAAATGTGTTCTCGTAAACCACTAAGCAGCTCACAAAAAGATGGTTGTCAGGTGGCAAGTTGTGTCTATTGTCTTTAGCAGAGAACACACACAAGATTATCAACACAAAAATGAACATACTTGACTGAAAATTCACATACTGTTGGTTGTGTGTGAATGTAAAGAGCTGTGCAAGAAATTGCATATGTAACTGTATATATTAGATCTGTAAAATGGCATCTCTTGGACTCAAAGACAACACACTACTATCTCAACTCAGCCAGACCTTATTAAATTTTGGATATTTTGACAGGTATGTTCCCAGAGAAAAACTTAGGACTACAGTGATTATTGAAATAGAGAACAGCTCGTGATGAGGTGAAATTTGCAACTTTTTTCATGCTCAAACATCAATATTTTGCTCTAAAACAAGTTGATAGTGTTAAGAGAATGTTACAACCCCTTAACACCTTTGAGGTTACAGCATTAAAGTGAATAATGTGTCTGTCTTTTAACCAAATAAACCCATAGTGTGGTGTGTCATTTAAAAATGACCATGAAACACCCTAAATTTATGAATAGAGATAAATAAAACAAAAGGAGAGCTAAAATCTCTTAACTCTAAATAAGAGCTACTGGGATGGCAGAGCTCAGTAATTGCAAAATACCTAAGCCCTTTCACCCAAAGGTTTAAATCAGGGGTGTCCAAACTTTTTGCAAAGAGGGCCAAATTTGATAAAGTGAAGATGCCCGGGGGCCAATAGTTCCTTCTGACATTTTTTTCACCACAAAAGTTTCATGAAAATACACACTGTTATAAAACTATTTTCATTGTCACAATTACCTTTATTTTTCAAATGGCAATATAACCAAATATAAGCCACTCAGGCATGAACAATTCTAAACACACAATTATGCCTTTCTTTCATATCTGGAGAGTCAGATAAAATTGAACAAACTGTATAGAAGACCTTACATTTCTATGAGTTTAATATCTATCTTTGCCTCATGAACATTTTAAACAGGAGTTATAAGTAATACAAAGTGGTCTGTTATCAATAATGAAAAAAAAAGTTAATTTTGCTCTTGCCTTCTAAAAGGTCTTTCAGGAAGCCAAAGTTTGCATAACAACTACAGGAAGATTATATATGGCGGCAAATCAATGCCAAAATTAATCGAGCGCAGCTGTGATGTTTAAACAGAAAGTGAATCGCGAGCAAATTACAGTCCTAAGCGCGAGATCTTCACGCGCGCGCTGAACTGATCCACCTCGAGGAAACGGGCCTCGCGCGCACATCATCATCTGTGCGCACGATGTACGCTCTCGCGACTGAGGTCATGCCTGCACCGCGCGCGCGTTCAGTTCTCTCCGCTCGCTCGCTGGCTCTTCTCTGTCTGCTTGCGCCAAACTGTTTCGATTTTTGTCTTGGGGCGGGCCTTGGTTTACTTGTTATCTCTAATGCTATTGGTTACTCTCCCTTGGTTTGTTTATTCCAACAGAGCTAGCGAGCCATAAATAACACATTATGAGATGGAATCTGCGGGCCGTATGAAATCTGACTGCGGGCCGTGATTGGCCCGCGGGCCGGACTTTGGACATGCCTGGTTTAAATCCTTTTCCCAGTTTATGCTAGACACCCTAACAAACCACTTAGTTAACCCTTAGCCTATGCCGTACCAGTTTTACTTGCAGTAGCCTTCCTTACCTTAGTTGAACGAAAAATATTAGGCTACATACAACTCGAATAGGCCCACACGTAGTGGGACCACAAGGACTACTCCAACCTGTAGCTGATGGTGTAAAACTTTTTATTAAAGAACCCATTCGCCCATCTTTACCCCAAATTTATTCTTAGCCACCCTGACCCTTGCATTAATCTTTGTTCACCTGGATGACAAATATAGCTTTTCCCAAATGACTCCATAAAATTATGTGTGTCCAATGCTGAGGAAAATTGAAATATTAATTGTTTAGTTTTACACATCCCATTATGCTGTTTTGGATATTACCTTTCATGTTGTGTGTAACATAGCTGAATGTAAAAGGTGTGCAAAGCTTCAAAGATCAAAGTGCACAATAAATGAATTTATTGTCTAGAGAACCGATTCAAAACCAAGAGCCGTCAGATTAAAGCATGATGTCAGTCTAAACAATGTGTACTTTGACCCGTCTACAAGCACAGCAGTCATAGATGAGGCCTTGTTTATCGTTTTGAAAGTAAATCTACTTTATAAGCACGTCCAGAGGATAACTTTGGCTTGAATTGATCACTGTGCTATCTATACAAGTGATGAGGAATCCTTGAGAGCTAAAATTCATCATTCATTCATTCATTTTCCTTCAGCTTAGTCCCTTTATTCATCAGGGTCGCCACAGCGGAATGAACAACCAATTTATCTTGCTTATGTTTTACACAGCGGATGCTCTTCCAGCTGCAACCCAGTACTGGGAAACACCCAAACACACTCATTCATGCATGTACACTATGAACAATTTGGTTTATTCAATTCACCTATAGCGCATGTCTTTGGACTGTGGTGGAAACCAGAGCACCCAGAAGAAAACCACACGAATACAGGGAGAACATGCAAACTCCACACAAAAATGCCAGAAATGACCCAGCTGGGACTCGAACCAGCGACCTTCTTGCTGCGAGGCAACAGTCCTATAAACTGAGCCACCATGTCCTCTATAGCTAATATTCAGATGTAGTAATTGGCACACATTGCAGGTTGTGGACCAATAGCAACAGACTAAGGCAAGCATCTGACCAATCAGAGCAGAGCTGGCTCATGGAAAGGTGGGGTTTAGAGAGAACGAACTTTTGCAGATATTCAGATGAAAAATATGATCCTGTTATGTATTTTTTCTTTAATCTTGAATGGACATTAATGAAACTTTTTTTTTAACCATCTTTGGATCCATTTAGCCCATTTCCAGGTCTAGCAATTTTAGATTAGCTTAGCATAAATTATTGAATCAGATTAGACCATTAGCAAAAAAGAGCTTTGATATTTTTATCTTTTAACTGTTCAAATAAGCCTATTTTCAAAAAAAGTTTGAAAATAGTTGTTCCGTTAACCCACCCAAAGAGATTTTTAAGCTAAATTAAGGAGCTTTTCAAAGATCGCATAATAACAAGTACATATTAAGACTGTAATCTTCCCACAATGGCCGTGTGAAATTTGAATTGAATGTGTGTTTTACAGTGTTTCCGAATGCTGTGCCAGTCCATACTCTCTGCTCGGCTTAACATTTGTAGTGTCTTATACGGCGCTGGGACTTCTCAGTCTCTGTAAGTTCTACCTCGGAGGATTCAACGCTCTCCAGAACCATAACGTCATGCACAGGTAAAAGAAGCTTGTGTGTGTTTACTGTGCACATGTGTTTCAGTTTTAGGTCGGATGTTTATGGCTTTGCTTGTTTTCTAGGGGTGTGACAGAGGGAGTAACTCTGCTGCTGCTAGCTCTGCAGACCGGGTTGTTGGACATGGCAGCTCTGCAGCGATGCTTTCTGCTCTTCATCATCCTCTTCATCGTTCTCACATCTACTCTACAAAGCATGAGTGAGATCACAGAACCAGTTGTGTTGGGGCTCGGAGCCAGTAGAAACAGGTACAGTATATGATCCTGTTTACAGCCTAAACAAATGACACAATTAATGGTTGACTGCAGAGAGGATTGTATGGGCTCTGGTAACACAGATTGCATGTTTGTGTTCAAATGGGACTCTTGCATCGCATCAGTATAGTATTCATGCATGATTAAATTGACTTATTTCAGAAAGTAATATAAAGGATCAAAAGTAATACAAAATTATAATTCGGGCAAGGAGGGAGGCTGCTAGACAGACAGACAAAATTAAGCGACTAATTTAATTTTAGTTTATTAACCTCTTACACTCTGGTGCTATTTTGGGATTTCTGCCTGGATTTTGTCTACCCAATTTTAAAAGCTTCCTAAATCCACATGCAGAGGAATAAATGCAAAAATGTGGTATCATTTTAAAGAAAACCCTTAAAATTTTCATAAAACACTGTTGAAAGTGATTAAAATAATTGTGTATGTTGTCTGTGTTATCATAAACACTTAAAAAAAGAGGCGCTTTCTATATTTTTTCCTTTATAAACTCAAATTTAAAAGAGTACCTTTTAGGTTCTGTGTGGTCTAGGTTGCTGTAATAAATTTTTGGTGGTTCCTGCACATGTCAGTAATTATATGAAAAACGAAAAATGCCTCTATCATAATCTATGCAAAAGTTATTGTATTCCAACTGGTGAGAGGTGCTATACCTTTTTTTATGTAATTTCCGCCTACCAAACTTGGAAAGTCTTCCATATCCAAACGCAGTGGTATAAATGACAAATTTCAGTGTTATTGGACAGAAAACCATTTGAATTTACAAAAGAAACTGCTGAAAGTAATAAATAATATTTGTTATGTTTTCTGTTTTATGATGAACCACTTCAACATTGGGCGCTTTTTTATTTTTTGTTCTAAAATGCTTTTTGGAAATGTGTAGATAATCTCATAAGAGAATAAGACAACTCCAGACAGTTCTGCTTGAAATAGCAGCAAACACTAGGAAAAAGAATTTTGTCTCTACCATAGAGTATGCAAAGGTTATTGTAATTTAACTGAATATTGGGAAAATTACTTTTTGATCATTCATATCAAATATGACATATTTGCTTCTGCATAGTTCTTACATGATAAGAACATGAGTTTCCATTACTTTCTCATTTCTCCTCCCCATTTGTATCATAACATTATATTAAAGAAGTCAAAATCAGCTTCTCCAAAACTTCCTCAGCTCCTAGAAAAAAAGCTTATTTTGAGGTTGTCTTCTTTTTCTGCGCCATAAAAAAACGCGGTGATTCATTCGATAAAGGTTTGATATGTGAATATAATTCACTAAAGGAACGCTAGAAGCCAAGAGCTTTTGTTTGAGCTATGACTACATGCGTGTCATATATGAAGCATATAAAAATATGAAAATGACAGCTCGGGTATCCAGTATTTATCCAGTATTTTGTTGTGTAATTAAATGTTAATAACTTTTGTACAGTAAAATAAAAACCTAAGTGATGCATATGTGCATAAAATATAGCTTCTACGCTTTCAAACGGAACCACTTATAGGGGTCTTGCGCAACCACGGACCTTTAAAAATTAAGGGAAGTTGATGACGTCACCGGACCCGGTACCGGGTCCGCAGAGTTTAAGAGGTTAAAGAGCCCCTATTTTGCATTAAAAAGGTCATATTTTGGTTTTGGGGGTCTCTAACAACAGGCTGATCTTGCATGCAAGGTCAAAAAACACTTTCATTGTCTTATAATATGCATTTATTATTACCTAATTATCCCAGCAAATCCCATATGAATCGTTTAGCGATTCATTTGTTCCTGAACCCCTCCTTGGAGCAATGCTAATCTGTGCTCATTGGACCAATGACAGTCTGTTGCAATTGGTCGACAACGTTCAACGCAAGAGGTAGAAAGAAATGCCCACCACGGCTTATCAACAATATTTAAGTAGTCAGAGTGCAGAGTGTATGTGTGAGCATACCTGCCAACACTCCCATTTCTCAGACCCATTATTTCTCCCAGAAAACTTCTGTAATTTCAACAGGGACAAATGTTGGCAGGTATGTGTGTGAGCCCAATGCAGGAGTGCATTTAAGCATTGCAGTTAAACACCAGCATATTGCTCTATTCTTAACCATAAGTAGTAACAGTGACACACATTCAGTGTTAATCCACACAGAGGCAAAAGCTGAACTATTTTGAAACTTTACCGCCGCACATGTGTAGGAACAGCTGACGGTGGCCATAGCAACAACAAATGGCAGAGGAACACAAGCTTACAAACGCATTTAAATACGTAAACAAAGCAGCACGTGTTGCGTTTTCAACGTGGCTTTAGACGCGATATGAGAATATAAAAAGTTAACCAGATACAGTTCAAGCCACGTGAAGCGGTTACAAGTAACAAAACACAATTAAATACATAATTTGCAAGCTAGAGAAAACAAGGAGGCAACCGTTTTAATCGCACGTATTTACACTTGTGAAATGGAGGAAGAAACTGGTCCATGAACTGTTTACTGTAAAGTTCCTGTCAAGCGCTGCAGTCCCATACATCAATAGTTTGTCTGATCATTCCTTTAACAAACGGCCGATGAATCCCCGTTGTAAGCATGTAGATTTCTGAAGTATCATCTGAATGCTGAGGTATTTTTGCAAAAATAAACCTCAACCACTGACTCTTAACAGTTTCAACTTTGGTTCATCCGCACACTTCCAATAATATCCAGCTGAGCACAGCGTCTTCGCGACATGATTTAACTGTCTGCTACAGCGTTTTTCTTCTCCTTTTTCTTGCTACTGTGTTTGTGGGCAGGGCCTGGGGTTTAAATTTCCCGGGTTTGCATGCGCAACAAATGGGTGGGGCTTAAGTTTCGCATCCACGTCATGCCGAAATGGCTAAAGACTCGTTATTAAGACGATTCATTTGAAGCACTAGGAGTCCACACTTTTATAGATGAATCAATAGTTTTAAACACTGTGCACTTTCAGATTTAAGCCTTAGCTGGACATTTCAGTTCACTTAGAGCTGTGTTACACACTGCATGTAAGCTCATTTTCAAAAACCCATAATAGGGGCTCTTTAATTTAAAGCTCTGATAAAATCTTTCCAAATTGTAATATAGTTTTTTTTTTTTTTTTTTTTTTTTCAGAAAATGACAATTGGTCAAAATAACTGGTATTATGAATATAAACATTCCTGAAAAATATATCACCTTTTCTGGTTATTTCATGCATAAAAATGCTCTAAATGCTCTGAAATGTCAAATTAAAGTTACAGAATACGAAAACAATTTTTTTACTCAAAGAAATGAGGCCATAAACTGCTTAATCATAAACCAAAATGTATCTAGATTTTTGAAGGAAATGATTTGGGAACTGAGAGGCTTTCTTTACTGGTTAGAAAGAGTCTCAGTTTCCACATTATGTATATTTTTACTATACTATTTATATATTTTATACATATTTTATTTCCAAATGTTCTTATCTAGTGCAGACAAGATATTTTTTTTCATGTTGTATCAGAAATCACATAAAAAAAATTGAATTCTCTGAGAATATGTGTGTTCTTGTGTTTTTGTTGTTGTAAACACTTTTTAAACACTTTTCTTTGTAAATACTCATTTGCATGCAATCCTGTCTTTTTGTTTCAATAAACATATCTTTGACAGGTTGTTAGTTATTGATAAAGGTTAGTTAATACTTAATACCTAATAAAATCCAGGTCGTTTGATTAGGATCTTTCTGTCTCCGCAGGAGTGTGTGGAAGCACCTGCGGGGTTTGTCGATGTGTGGTTTTCTGCTGCTGTTTCCAGGATTCATGGCTTACAAGATCTCACAGTTTTTCAACATGGATTTCTGGCTGCTGATTTTGGTCTCCAGCTGTATGCTCACATCACTGCAGGTAACTTCTTCATACAAAGCATGAGATCAACCAGTTGTGGATTTTCTGATGAAGGATTATTAGATTGGACCTGGCTGAAAACCAATTCATTAATCAAAAGTCTTTAAAATGGAAGCTGAAAAAAGGCACTCAAGTAAAAAAGTGCTGAATTATCTTACAAAAAAGAACCATGAAGATATGTAGTTCTTTTTTAAATGATTAAATATATAAACGGTAGATATTAATGAAGCAAATGTTCATTGATCACTCATGTTAGATCATAGTAGATCATAGATCGTTCACACAAACAACCTTTTTAAATTTATTTAAAGGCCGAAACTCAGGGAGAAAATCATAATCATGCTTATTATGTCAAAATTGTAATCACGATTATCTAAAACAATTATCAGTGGGCCGTATAACCAAAAACTGGGGTATGAATCATTTTGGCTTGACTGTATCAATGTAATATGTCACTGCAATTAAAAATAATTTGTTTCTTATTTCTTATTCAAGAGCAGCGAGTGAGTTTGAGCTTGTGCTTTATGTTATTGTTAATGATGAGCGCCGTAGGCAGCAAGAATATAACTCACTGTCACTTTAAGAGGTTTTGATTTATGATTTAGTTTAGGTTATGGTTTATAATATTTGTTTATTACATAACAAACAAGGGTTTATGTGAATAATCACTAAGCTTTGCATTTTTAAACATTTTTGCATGTATTTGAGCATTTAGGCATGCAGCTTCAGCTAAAACTGAGGGACTTTACTGAGTGCATGAACAAGTTCTCTCTCGTGCTTTTAAAAACATAAAGGAAACGAATACATATCAATAAATGAAGCACATCCCATGCTGCACAAGCATCCTGCTCCATTTTGAAACTGGTTAAAATCCAGTGTTATTTTTGAGACATAAATATGAAGATGTTTTGTTGATTATGATGGAGTGTTTCTGTGTTTGAATAATAGTTTTTTAAGAGTGGATTATACAGTGTGACATAAATGAATTAAATAATAATAAAAAGAATCATGTTACATGATTTCATTGATATTTAAATTAACCTGAGCTTTGAGGAGGAATGGGTGCAGACTCTTGACACAACAATTGTTTTATCTCGATTCATGTTTTTTTTTATAGGCATGGGAAGTCAAAATCAAAATAAAAAATTTGTTTATTTGCACAGCCTTAGCTCAAACCAACATAAACTAACAAAGATTTACACCTACTAGGGCTTAACAATACATTGTTTGAGCATCGATATCGCAATGTGTGTATCTGCAATAGTCACATTGCAGGATTAAATTATTTATTAAAGATTAAAATATAAAGATATTATTATTTTATAATAATAATAATATAACGGGGGCGTAGTGGGTAGCACGATCACCTCACAGCAAGAAGGTCGCTGGTTCAAGCCTCGGCTGGGTCAGTTGGCATTTCTGTGTGGAGTTTGCATGTTCTCCCCGTGGTAGCGTGGGTTTCCTCTGGGTGCTACCCCACAAGTTGGCGGTTCATTCCACTGTGGCGACCCCAGATTATTAAAGGGACTAAGCCGCAAAGAAAATGAATGAATGAATGAATTTATACACATTCCTTCATTTAATCATTTTCTTTTTCAACTTAGTCAGGGTTCACCACAGCGGAATGAACCGCCAAATTATCCAGGATATGTTTTACGCAGCGGATGCCCTTCCAGCTGCAATCCATCACTGGGAAACACCCATACACTCACATTCAAACATATACGCATGGACAATTTAGCTTACCCAATTCCCTTATAGCGCATGTCTTTGGACTGGAGCACTCGGAGGAAACCCACGCGAACACAGGGAGAATATCCACATAGAAATGCCAACTGACCCAGCTGTGGCTCGAACCAGTGACCTTCTTACTGTGAGCCGACAGTGCCACCCACTGCGCCACCACGCCGTATTATTTTTACAGTGATGATCATGATATTTTATAATTAATTGTTCTATTTCTGTACAATTTTTGATTGTTCTGATTGTCTGTACAATTTCTGACTGTTTAATACTATTCAACTCCCCATTGTAATTATTGTAATTTATGCAGACACACTACATAAAAAAAGTCTTGATCATCCCAGTCGAGCTAAATTAACAAAATCTTTCCGACTGGATCTATTCAAATCATCTGGTGAGACTATATTCATATCTCAACAAAACAAAATATTGTAATGTAACACCTACACAGCTTTTAGAATCGTTCGTTTATTCAACCAATTGATTAAAAGGATTATTGACTATTAATCAATGATCAATTACATATTTGCATATCTCCCAGCATGCAGCGCTCTACAGTTATCTCCTGTTATGTCTGTTAGGTGACAGGCACTCTGCTGATCTACAGTCTGTTCATGGTGGAGGTTTGGCGCGGCGCTGCCCTGCCCGGACTGGATGAGATCGTTTATTATGTGAACGGAGTGTGTCGTGTGCTGGAGTTTGCGGTGGCTGTGTGTGTGGTGGCGTACGGGGCCTGGGAGTCCCTGTGGGGAGAGTGGAGCTGGATGGGAGCCTCCGTCATCATCATCCACTCTTACTGCAACGTGTGGCTCCGGGCTCAGGCGGGCTGGAAGAGCTTCCTGCTTAGACAAGAAGCCGCTCGCAAAATCAACATACTGCCGAAGGCCAGTGCAGAGCAGCTACAGGACCACAATGACGTCTGCGCCATCTGCTTCCAGGTCAGAGCAAGCACAAAGTGTGACCGTTCAGTTCAGTGTGTGTGATACTGTAAAATGTGGCACTGTTAAAATGACAAAAACAGATGCAAGCAGCAATGAGGGGTTCAAGCTCTTTAAGACCTTTATCACTTCTAATCGGCGTCAACCTGAGGTTTTGGGCTGATACCAGAACTAATATACAGGGTTCATACGGTCATGGAAAAACCTGGAAAAGTCATGGAATTTTGACATGGCATTTTCCAGGCTTGGAAAAGTTCTGGAAAATTTGAAAAACCCACAAAGTTTTTGGTAAAGTCATGGAAATTAGTTAAACAAATATCTGTATACTTAAATATAGGTTAGTTGTCTTCTTTTCTGTCCTTGGCCAAACATATGCTTTCACATTGTTAGTGCTGTGTGAACATTATCTAAATATATTTTACATGGGTATAAAGATTCATTTAAACTAAATAGATTGTTGCATGTTTTATGATATGCTGTAATAACTTTGAACATGCATCGTTTTTTATTTATTATTGGACATGCATACATAGACATTAAATGAAACTTTAGGTCATGAAAATTTACTTGAAAGTCCTGGAAAAGTCATTGAATTTTAGTAGTAAAAATATGTATGAACCCTGAATATATGATGGAGAATACTTGGAAACACGCACACATGCGCACACACGCACACAAACAGGGTTCCCATGGGTCATGGAATTTCTGGAATATCATGACATTTTAAAAGGCCTATTCCTTTTTTAATTTACAATAGAACATTTTACATTTAAAGATATAAACTTTTACAATATTCAACATAAAACAAATACATAATAATAATAATAATAATAATAACAATAATAAATGAATGTATGTATGTATGTATGTATGTATGTATGTATGTATGTATGTATG
>CAIGQQ010031933.1:749872-778564 GCA_903798035.1 Danio albolineatus
TGTGTGTGTGTGTGTGTGTGTGTGTGTGTGTGTGTGTGTGTGTGTGTGTGTTTACTGTAAACTGATGCTATACATGTGTTTGCTCTCATGCAGTTTTCCACTGGCAGGCAACAATCATGGGGCCGGTGAGTACAGTAAAAACAAAATTGCATGTTACTGAATAACTTATGCTCGTACCAAATGTAGATCACTGTACAAAGGTTTTGAGGTTGGTAAGATTTATTTATTTATTTATTTTTTTTGGGAGGGTATTACAATTTAAAGGGGGCTTATTATGCAAAAATCACTTTTATAAGGGGGTTAAACAGTTGTGTGTCAACAGTGTGTAAACATATAACCAGCTTCTAATGGTAAAAACATATTAGTTTTATTATTTATAATCACACTTCATAAAAACTGCAGAAGCACTTTGTATATGTCATTAAAATGGGAAAACTCTGCCCATTAGTGATGATCGCTCTCTCATTAGCATAGGACGTCAGGCTTGTTTTGTGAATCTGTCACTTTACTCACACATAGGCATTTGTAGCTCCTCCCTCATTTAAAAAAATGACACAATCTTTATTAAATTTAAAGCCACAGTCACCAAAATGGCACAGTTAGGACCAAAGCCTAAAAGGGGCCATTTTAAAGAGATATAAAACATTATTTGTTGGGAATTTCACCCGCTTCGAATGTTATCACTCAATTGAATGGGCGTTATCAGTGGTTATCAGATGATAGAGATGGGCGAGTAGGTACACTATAAGGTACATTAATACCTTTAAGTTTTAAAACGCATACGTTTTGCTATGGTTACACCTCCCGTCCACACTACCCTGTAGTTTTTGAGCCTCGAAAACAGAGCATTTTGAAAACACTGAAGATGCCGTTCTGGATTTAAAACGCTGCTGCACCGTGTCAGTGTGGATTGGAGATATCTGATTGGGGCTTTTTCTCAATACGTAATTTACATAAGACAAGGTTACATAATTACATAATTTCCTAGTAAGTTCAGACTTTGCAAGTTTTATATAGTAAACAAACTCCCAAGGATACGTCGGGTAAATCTTTGAAGGGAACAGTGTACTTTATAACGTCATTCACATCACCTCGGCTGTGTTGTTTCACTATCTTAACAATAAAATGAAAACACGATTTAAGGAACTGCCTATTTTCATTTTGATATTAACAACTTAACAGACACCTAAAATTTTAAGGCATCATGTAGCTATATTTATATGACCGACTGTCATCTTCACTGTATGCATATTTATAACAATCAAAGCCTAAAACATAACTGCCTTCTTTCGTTTTCATTGAGGATATAATCAATAATGGCAATCAGTAATACAGTAAGTTCATACAATAGAGGGAATAAAGGTAAGCAATCAGTCAATGTGCAGAGTCAGTTTATGTAGTTACATAAATTAATATATTAGCCTAACCTATCTTTGAGTTTAGCCAAAACACGTTACCTGAGAACAAGTAATAGATTCAAAAGACCAGAGTCGTTAGATGGAGAAAAGATGAGTTCAATTACATGTTTAACAACTATAGTCAGATGAGATCCAGAAGTAGATACTCGATGAACTCGATGAACTGTCTGATGTGCGCTGCTCTCAGGGCAGGTGTGCTCAATGCACCTGCTGACTGACTGGAGCTCAGACGTGCGTATACGCTGCGGTGCATGACAGAGCATGTGTTTGGTCACTTGATGTGCGTTTTCAGCTGGATAGTGTGGACGGAGAACTTTTTAGCAACCCAAGGTGAAACGCCAGTGTGGACTTGGATCATTTTTGTTTTAAAACGCAGTTTCAGAACTAAAACGTATTAGTGTAAACGGGACCTCAGAAGTCTGTTATCATCCATCCACATGGTTAATCAGCTGTAATAATAGAGAAGACTCCAGAATCTGATCTGTTTTTACATTACTGTGATGGTAGGGGTAGACGTTGATAAAATACAATTAATGGGAAATTTAATCAGAATCAGAATCAGTTTTATTGCCAAGTGTGCTCCACACACAAGGAATTTGCTTTGGCTACTGAAGCTTCCAGTTAACATAAAGTGACAAGTGACAACACAAAATAAATATGAAAAAAAAGAAGATGATAGACATTAAACAGAGATGCATTCAGTCCAACGATCTGGATGTTGAAATGTAAGTACAGATTTGTTATAAATATACAGGTTATAAGGTGCTTTGTACAAATGCGCAAGGAGAAGTATCGCATCGTATATTGTTATAAGGTGCTGTGTACAAGTGCGTATGAGAAGGTACTGCACGTTTAATGCACAATAGGAGAAATATTAACTGTTCATGAGGTAGATGGCCTGAGGAAAGAAACTTTTCTTGTGTCTGGCTGTTTTTGTGCTCGTTGCTCTGTAGCGTCGACCAGACGGTAACAGTTCAAATAGTAAGTGTGCTGGGTGCGAGGCGTCCAGGGTGATTTTGCGAGCCCTTTTACTCACTCTGGAAGAGTACAGTTCTTGAAGTGTAGGAAGGGTAGTGCCAATAAATAATATAAATAATTCTCATTAACTTGCGGTTGCAGCCGTATGTGATCTATAGCTGATTTACCATGTTTTTAGTAACCATGTTCTATTAGTAGGCACAGAAGGCCCCTACTGGCCCATATCTATCAGCTGATAACCACTGATGACGCCCATTCAATCGAGTGACAACATTTAAATCGACTGGGTGTTTTGAGCTGAAGCATCACACACAGACACACTCTAGGGACATTATTTTACATCTTGTAAAAAGGGGCATAATAGGTCCCTTTTAACTCTTGTTAATCAGTTTGGTAGAGTTACACAAATTCACTGAGAACAAAAAAATGTGTCAAAAAGCCATCATCAAAGTGTCTGAAAGTAATTTCTTTACCAGCATTAGTCCTGATGATAACTACCAAACTGCATTAATTTTATGGATTTTAATCTTTTCAATTACATGTTTGTTTACATAATGACACCTGTTTTTTATTTTTAAATAAAACAAAAATACAAAATCTGATATTTCCCATTTATTAAAGACTTGTCCATGTAGTTAATGCATGAAAGACATTTATTATTATGATCTTGGATAAGCCAAGGATTATAAAAACAGCATTCATTTAGATGTATTGATGGAATATTATTTTTGTGCAGATACACACAGTCACACACACACACACATATACAAATTTCTCAGTATATACATAAAAAACATACGCTGATACCGACAACAACAATTTATTTATTTTTTTTGCAAATATTTTACATTTTAAAGTTCAAAAAGAAATTAATGATTTTGAATCGTTGCCAACAAAATGAAAGTCTGTTAACAATGTAAGATGGTTAAAATGACATTTTCTGTGTGGAAATATTTAATTGTAAATGTAATAAATCCTTTTGATGCCAAGCTGAGTTTTCAGCTTCATTATTTCAGTTTGTAGTGTCTTCATGATCTGCTAGAAATCCTTCCAAATCATTCAAAGTTGATGCAGTGCTCAATATTTTTGTAGAAGCTGTGATGCTTATTCTGGATTAATTGATGAGAATATTGTTGAAATAGAAACATGTAGTGACATCATAAATATCTTTACTCTCATTTTAATTATTTAACACTCAACATTAGTAAAATGTCTAAAAATATAAAATTGTGTTGCCCCAAACCTTTGAATGATGACTAAAAATATCCTCTCCCCTTTTTATGTCAATACAGAATGAAAGTCCATATCAGGGTGGCGTTTTTTTCCTAACCATACACTTCCCAACAGATTACCCATTTAAACCACCAAAGGTGAGAACTTTATTCCTGTTCCTTTTTGTGTGTGTGCGCTGTGTTTGACTACAAGCGAGTATAACATTGTTGTCTTTATCTAGGTTGCATTTACTACAAGAATCTACCATCCCAACATAAACAGCAATGGCAGCATCTGTCTGGATATCCTCAGGTCCCAGTGGTCACCTGCACTTACTATTTCTAAAGGTAAGCACACAATAATAGGTGTAGCAAGGCTTGTCAGGAGTGACATGACACTGAAGCATTTGTAAGATGTGTCTATCGATAAGATGATCCATTAGCGGCTATCAGTGTGTACTCATAGACGGATCATCTGACAGATGCGGTGGAGAAAACCATTAATTGTCCATATATAACTAATAATAAAGTGATTTATTTTGACACCCCCACACTAAAGTATAGTATGTATTTATTAATGTACCAAAAAATGCACCCTTTTCTAACCGAAAAAACAGTATGGTAGCGCAATTTTTATTCAGGGTGTCTACAGGGTCTTAAAAGTATTAAAAGTCAATTTAGAGAAATTTAAGGCCCTTAAAAAGTATTAAGAAGTCTTAAATGCTATTATACACAGTATTACAACTATACTTTGTATAATCAAAAATAAAGTTAGTTTGCCTGAATTTAATATGCAAATATTGGGGTGCAGTGTAGTTTATGAAATAGGGTATATGCACAGCTAGTGTTCTTTACTCTACTGATAAATGTCTGGTGAACAGTTAATGTGACTTTATTTTTAATTAATTCGGTTCCTTTTACAGCATCGATGTTGTAATGCAATTAAAATATAATCAGTTAAACAGACTTAAGCGTTCATTTAGTTGCTCAAATGTAAAACGAGATGAAAAGCCATTTACACGCACTCGCTGTCAGGATCAGCAGGTTAGCGCAGAAACCCCATTGAAAATACTGGGGTAAAAGAAATGTTCATATTTTAAAAACATGGTGCAGAAAAACTGAATTTAATGCAGTGCTTGTTGTACATTCTGAGACACTTTATATCATATATCGATTGTATAGCGCTTTTCTAGACACTCAAAGCGCTTTACACATTTTTGGGGAAATCTCCTCATCCACCACCAGTGTGCAGCATCCAGCTGAATGATGCGACTGCAGTCATATTGGCCAAACCGCACACCACACACACCAGCTGATTTGTGGACAGGATGGGGATGGTTAGGAGGCCAGTAGGCAAATTTGGCCAGGATCCTGGGGTTGAACCCCTACTCTTTTCGAAGGACATCCTGGGATTTTTAACGACCACAGAGAGTCAGGACCTTGGTTTAACATCTCATCTGAAAGACAGTGCTCACTGAGCAGTAGAAAGTCCCCATCAATATACTGGGGCGTTAGGACCCAGACTGCAAGATGAGCGCCCCGTAGAAACCTAGCTTTCCCATGTGGTCTCTCATTCAGGTACTGACCGGACGCAGTCCTGTTTAGCTTCTGTGGGCGACCATATGAGAGTTGCAAAGAGCTAGCTAGTATTAGGACTGCATTACTTTCATGCAATTCTTTACAGATGACGGTTATCATCTGTAAGGGATTTTTGATTGTGAGCGACCTATAGGCTTTGCTTTAGTTGAAAATAATTAGTTGTGAAATTTGTTTAGGCTGATAAAGCAGCTTTTCTGACTGGAGAAGAAACACAATGTATTTTATTATTTATTAATGTTGTGTTTGTGTCTACATATTGTCACCTGTTGTCTACATGTGTCTTCTCTGCAGTTCTCCTGTCCATCTGCTCACTCTTATGTGACCCCAATCCTGACGACCCTCTTGTGCCAGAGATTGCCCGAATCTATAAAACAGACACAGAGAAGTGAGTACAGAATAAAGCACACAAGTATTGTACTGGAACACACTTCATTTTTATGATTTATTAATTTTGCATGTCATTTACTATTGTTATCAGTTTGCTAAAATATAATTCCTTTTGCTGAGAAATATTATTTCGGTCTGGTGTTAATCTCATTAGTAATTTTCTTTCTTTTTTTTCTTTTTGCTGGACAAACTAGTTACTTTTTAAAGGCTCCTTTAGCCCTCAAAAATTGGTTAATTACCCTCTCTCTTGTGTTTAAAAGCCAAAAGAAATGAATTTATCATTGGAATATGCATTAAGATATTGTAATTAAACCTAGAAATTCTGTTCACTCAGAACAGGGTGACCGTGGAGTCTTAAAGTCTCAAGAAGTCTGAATGCACTGAAATAATTGTACTGTAGGTCTTAAATAATTTTAAACAAGTTATAACTTTTCTATGTCCAGGTAAAGCTACTCAGTCAAGCAAACACCCATCCAATCACCAACAATCCATCATAATAAAACTTTTAACAAAACTCTTTTTGTAACTCTGTTTACCAATATGATATAATTATCTACCTTACAATAACATTTGGGCGCCACGGTGGCGTAGTGAGTAGCACGTTCGCCTCACAGCAAGAAGGTCGCTGGTTCGAGTCCCGGCTGGGTCAGTTGGCATGTCTGTGTGGAGTTTGCATGTTCTTTCATTCAAGAAAATGAATGAATGAATGACAATAACATTTGATTAAAAGCTCTTCATGCATTTAAACACCATATATGGTGAGGACCCTGACCTGGACACATATGCATATGTTTAGTTTATAATAGTTTTAATACATTTTTTTTTTTTACAGAAAAATGTATGTTGGAAAATGTTACGTCTACAACTGAAGTTTGCTTGTTTTAACACATTATTTAAATATGTGGCCCAGAAATAACTAATTAGTGTTTTTTTTGATGGGACAAGTAAAAACATTTTTGCCTAGACCAACTAATGGCCATTAGAAAAAAAATCCTGCACGTTGAGTCCTGTTTATGTCTAAAATTTCATTCGTAATGGTATTAAATATGTCTTAAAGTCTTAAATGTGACTTGGTGAAACCAACAGAAGCTTTAAAACGTTTATAAAGAGATGAACTAACTGGTTTAAGTCTTCTAAAGAAGTGTTTTGTGTGATGAACAGATTTAAGATTTTATTCACAAATAAACATCAAACAGCATTCACACGGTCACAGAAGATCAAGCATGCTTGTTTGTGAATCAAGAACCAATGAGGTTCATTCTTGTATGTAACATGGCATGTTTGATCTTCCACAAGTACCAATGAAACATGTATAAAGGAGCCTCTGTTTGGGTTAATCATTGTGTGCATATGAATAAAAGATTAAATAAAATCTGTTAATTTCTATTAATCCGTCATGACGATTTAATTTAATCAAACCACTAAATCTTTATTGTTAATGTCTTTTCATTGTTATGGATGTATGTATTATAGAAAAGTGTTATTTATAAGCATTTTACCAGTTTAATGTCCATTGAAATTATACGCTGACTAACTTGCTTTATTTGTGTGGATTTATTTTGAATGATTTTAAGTGCCAGTTTTTGGCTAACAGGCTTTCTGTGGAGGGACAAACATTATTGCAGTTTGATTAAAATCATCTTAATTTGTGTTCCAAAAATTAGCTTTGGGCTTAAGGGTGAGTAAATAATGACACAATCCTTATTTTTAACATCTGTTCAGAAAGCTTGTTTGAATGCAGTCAATACCAAATACAATGAGACAAACCTGCTACACACATTACCGCAGTTTACATATGTAAATTAGAGCAAAAATATGTAAATGATAAAGGCACCTTACGTCAGAGATAATTTTGTTTTGTGAAGATGAGACCTTGAATGGCATGTAAATAGAACTGAAGCGAGTCTAACACACAGTGCTCTATCAGGTATAATAGAATGGCAAAGGAATGGACAGAGAAATATGCCATGCTGTAGGTGAAGGGCAGCTCTTCACTGTGAACATTAGAGGTACTGTAGAGAAGCGGTTGTTTGCGGTGTGGTGCGGCATGAGCGTGTGGCATCACTAATACTGCACTCACGGCTAGGCATGGGACGATAACTGTTTTCAAGGTATACCTTGGTCTGGAAAAGTCAGGGTTTTCATACCGCCAATTCTGCTATACCGTTTTTAAGGTATGAGTACGATTTTTTTTATTTACATTTTCTTTTTCTTTTTTTGGTAGTTTTTTTTAGGTGTAAATTATAAAAAAATTAGTGTTGTTGAAACAAATGAAGACAGCAGATGTCAATGATTCACTTGAATTATTCAGCCTGACATGTTCACTGCCCCAAAATACGTTAAATGTTTCTCAAAATACATTATATTGTGTTCAAAGGGGGAAAGGGTTTTGTTTTTAGCCAGACATTTAAAACAAATATATTTTAAAGCAGCAAACACAATACGGTCATACTGTGAAACAAATATTTTTATCCAAGGTTATCATACCGTCAGAATCTTGTACCGGCCCATGCCTACTCACGGCTCTTCTCAGAAGACTGGCACAGTAACCGAAGCACAGAAACCAAGAAGTCTTTCAAATGCAGTTGTTGTCTCTGACTTGTTAGGGTTTGTTTTGTCTTGTATTTAACCCGATGGTGAGCATGGCTTTAATCAGCCGTAAAGTCATAAAGTAACATGATGTTTTCATTAGTTTAGTTAAATAAATGTTAACTTTAATGGCTGAGCATTTTGGTGTGTGCACTATTTGGAGCTAGGCATAAAAATCATCAGAATGCTAGTATAAAAATTCTGCATTTTTATCTTCAATCATTCAAATTTCAGGCGGTTCATTCCGCTGTGGCAACCCCAGATTGATAAAGGGACTAAGCCAAAAAGAAAATGAATGAATGAATGTTCAAATTTCAAACTTAAGTAAAAATATCTAGGCCTTAAATCTAGATTAATTTTGTCCTAAATTCCTAAATTCTCTTATGCTAGTAATTGTAGTAGTCTGGATACTGAATGAATAAATAAGTTAAGTAATAATAATAATAATAAGTTGGCATTTCTGTGTGGAGTTTGCATGTTCTTCCCGTGGTTGCGTGGGTTTCCTCCGGGTGCTCCGGTTTCCCCCACAATCCAAAGACATGTGGTACAGGTGAATTGGATAGGCTAAATTGTCCGTAGTGTATGAGTGTGAATGAGAGTGTATGGATGTTTCCCAGAGATGGGTTGTGGCTGGAAGGGCATCCGCTGCGTAAAAAATATGCTGGATAAGTTGGCGGTTCATTCGCTGTGGCGACCCCAGATTATAAAGGGACTAAGCCGACAAGAAAATGAATGAATGAATAATAATTATAATAATCATAAATATTAGTAGTAGTATTGTTGTAATTGCACTTCAGTCACATGAAATGGTTTGTTTTTCAGAATACCAGAAAAAATATTTAAAAAACTTTTATCGGTCACACTTTACAATAAGGTTCATTAGTTAATGTTAATTAGTGCATTTACAAACATGAACAAATAATGAACAATACATTTACTACAGTATTTGTTCATGTTAGTTAACATTAGTTAATGAAACTACAGTTGTTCGTTGTTAGTTCATGTTAACTCACGGTGCATTAACCAATGTTAACAAGCATGGACTTGGATGTTAATAATGCATTAGTAAATGTTCAATTATGATTAATAAATGCTGTACAAGTGTTGTTCGTGATCAGTTCATGTTAGTAAAGGCTTTAACTAATGAACCTTATTGTAAAGTGTTACCTTTTTATCGAATGAGAGTTAAGTTTTTTTTTTCATTCATTAATTGTTTTGGCAAACAAAGTTCTGCACAGCTGAGTTTTGCTGGAAAATTAAAACATGGGTTTCAAATTAACATATTAACAAAATGAATTGCTAAATAATGCTTGTAATTCTTCTAACCGTTTTTATTTAAATAAAATCTTCATAATCTGAAGTCTTGTTTGGTCAGTTTATAAAAGCAAGAGTTTATTGCGTGGAAGATATTTGAGTTTCTTTGTTTGAACCTGCATTTTGGAATCCTCGTCTGCATGAAGAGTCACTGGATTTCAAGCTTCTGATGTTTTTCTCTCCTCTTTGCAGATACAACAGAATAGCGCGGGAATGGACTCAGAAATACGCCATGTGATGTTGGCTGGACACATTTACAAACTGTTTGTTCTCTCATGTTTTGGACACTGTTGCAAGACCATATTTCCCCATCTGTCTCTTATGGAGGCACAAGCCCAGTTTTCTGCTGAAACAGGAATGCAGGCCCGAATGTGGCCTTTTCACACTACACAGTCCTGAGATGGACCTCGTCTGACGGGAACTCTGCGTCTCTCTGTTCTCTACCAATCAGCTCTTCTCACTCCACAACACCTCATGCCTGTATGACCACAGTGTGTGTCTCTCTGAGCCGCTCGGAGAGAGAATTTCTTTAGGTTGTTCTGCTTTTTTTTGGGGCCTTACTCCTGGAGTGCATGCAATCGCAGGAGGAAAGGTCAGATGTTGTACATCAGTGGGAGTTTGGGACCGATTCCTATATTCTGTTTGATTGTAAAAAAATAAAAATAAATAAATAAAAATTGCAATGATCGGATCAGCTCTTGGCCCAACCTTTCACAGCTGTGACACTGAAATTCAACTCACTCGATTGGCCTAAATATCTATTTAAAATCCCGCTACTTTTTCCCTTCAATAAAGATGCATAACTCATATTATGTCGTACTGGTTTTTTTTCTTTTCTTTTTTTCAACCCCCCCAAAATAGTGATTGAAACTATTTTATTTTTTTCGGAAAAATCCAAAGGTCACTTTTCTGCCCTAAAACTGATCAGGCAGACCAAACTTAACTTAAGTAATAGAAACTTCTCTCTGCCATGTCAATAAGGCTTGCCCCAATCAAACACAGTGGCTCAAACCACGTATTCACCCATAACTCCTATGCTGTTAACCACAGACTCAACTCTCTTATATTATTGAAATTCCCTACGAGGCAAGCTTGAGATCCTGCTGTCTCCTTGGCAAAATTTCCAAGTGTTTTGAATTTATTTATTTTTTTCAAAATCGACCTTTGCAAACTAGTCCAAAGATTTTTCTCCCAATGTCAACCAAAGTGGCATAGTCAGATACTCACGGTGGGTGTGATATTGCCAAGTACGATGTGATCCTGGATTACCATTAACGTTGAACCTGGAATGTCATATTTGCTCAAAAACGTAACCCATACCTAATCCCCAACCCTAACTGTAATTTATTCCCAAAATCAGAGGGGAACTACAGTAGGGTCACAATCATCTTGAAGTACATAAACCCTAACCCAGTGGTTCTCAAACTGTGGTACGCGTACCACTAGTGGTACACAAGCTTTCTTTTAGTGGTACGTGCAGGAATCTCTGAATAATTAAAGTAAAAAAAAAGAACACACTTATCCATTTGATGCATACGATAACACCGATGTGATCAGTAAATTGATTTTAATAGGTTAAACCTTTTGTTTAAGTGGCTGACAATAATAAATATTCTCAATTTGAAGAATAATCTTCCTTGTTTTTGAACTGTGCAGTGCTGTAGCTGCTTAATTAGGCCTACTACACTACTATACTTCAATACCGGTTATTATAGTAGTACTTGGAGAGACAATTTTTTTCTGAGGTGGTACTTGGTGAAAATACCTTGAGAACCACTGCCCTAACTGTAAGCCTATCATCAGCTTGTCATAAAAAGTATTATCCCTTAATTCCGACTGGAATATTGATCCAGGAGCATATCCTACATGGTGAAGTCATGCTAACCAGATGCTCACGTAGTCAGATACTCTGGAGTCTGAATATCAAATGTTATTAAAGTAAGCTGACATTTCCGTTCAGGTTCATCAAAGGACTGCTAAATGTTTTAAGCTGCCAGGGTATGTGCTGTGTGAGCTCAGAGTCCACTGTAAAAAGAACATAGTGGTTCTACAATTAAAAACAAAACAAAACCATGAACTGACTTGAAAATTGGCATGCAGTGTCTTTACACAAGCTGCCACTGTGGGGCAACCCTGCATTTTATTTCATTTGTGACTACATTGCACATTTCACACATCATTCCTTAACTAAACTCCTGCAGAAGCGCACATAAAACAGTTATAAAGAAGCATGACAATGTTTAAAATGTTCTAAATAATGCATTTTTACAAAAACACCTATTGGCCTTGTTTGAATTTGTGATGTTTTTACACAGGGCATACCGTACTCACTCAGGCCACTTTATTAGGTACATCTTACCAGTATGGGAATGGAGTTGCTTTAGTTCCACATGGCAGAGATTCAAGAAGCCGCCAGAAACATTACTCAGATATTCTGGTCCATAATGAAATGACTGCAGACTCTTAAGCTGCTCATTCATGACGTGAATGTCCAGTTCCAGCACATCCCAAAGATTCTCTACTGGATTGAGATGTGGTGACTGTTAACAATATTCGAGTTTAGTGAACTCACTCATGTTCAAGCAACCAGTTTAAGGTTATTTGAGCTTTGGGATTTTAATATTATCCTGCTGGAAAGTGAGTACACTGCATCATTACACAATGCCTGAAGCTTTTATACAAACCATAGAGTCATGCTTTTGTTTTTGTGTAATTCTGAAATTGTAGCACGTGATTGGCTGATTAAATGTTTATTTTAAGTGTATTTTAATTATATATCCAATCAAGGACCAGTGAGTGTACATTGAATATGGAAAATGCAAATGATCACTCAGAATTAACTGTAATTGAGCTGATTTTGAGTGTACCTACGATATGGTCCAGTAAAGATATATTTTTTTCTGTTAACTTTTCTGTTACCTTGCCAAATGACGTGATTTATTACATATGATCATACAAACACATGATTTATTATTGGAACTGGTGAACTTGAGCACTGTGGTTTAAGCCTTACTGAATTGTCTTTCGAACTTACCATTCACAAAGCCTAATATTTGTCCTTTAAAATTACGTGAATGCTTTTTTGACTTTAAACAAACACACACTGGCACTGCAGTAATAATATCTGAACAAAATGTACTTTATAATAAGTAAAATGTACCATTTTTACTTATTAACTTAAACGATTCTTGATAAGTGCAGGCATAATAAAAGTACTCAAGAGTTCACTTCTCGAATAGCTATATTCGCTTCAGTGTTTCAACAATATTTAAGCACTGTTAAATGATATCAGTAAATATATATCAAATGATAATAGTCACTACTAATTTTATTAACATCCACATACCTTTAACTTAAAACCCACCGGATGTTTTTGCTTGCACGTGAGTGATCAGCTGATCGTGCTGTGCTTTTGATTTCAACCGGGAAGTGCAGGAGAAATATCCTCAGGGTGGTGTCTTTACACTTTTACGTCTCGTGATTGAACAATATAACCTAGAGATGTGAAGTTTGAACAACAGACATGGATCGTGTGGCGTGGTCTTTTGCGGGCTTTTATCTGTCAGCGGTCTTTTTTCTCGACAGCGCAGTTGCGTCTGAAGTCTCGAGTTTCAGTCTGGGAGTTGATATCGTCTCTCTGAACGGAAAATGGCAGCTAGTGAACTCAAACTCCACTTTTTCTCTCAGTGCAGAAGTGCCCGGCTGTGTTCATACAGCTCTTCAGCGTCAGGGAGTCATTTCGGTAAAGCACTTTCATTAATGACAGTCCACACACTGAAATGAAGATCACCTTAAACTCTATTCTGTCAACAGGATCCATATTATAGGTTTAATGATCTAGCCTACAGATGGATTTCACTTGACAACTGGACTTACACTTCATCATTCGCACTACCTGCTTGTGTTGAGTAAGTTCAAGATGTTCAGTAAGTCCTAAAGTTCAACAAAACAGCCTCATCACTTGCACTAAACAGCTGGAGAGAAACACTTCCAGTAATGTGGCTTGTCATGTAATAAAGATTGAATTTAGATTGAATACTCTGGGCTCAAAGAAGCTTTTAAAACTTTAAAACAATATAGGCACACTACAGATTTTTTTTGTACGATGTGTCCTTTTTTCTGAGCAAAAGCTGATAAAAGCTGCTTTTCTGATAATTGCTATCATCTGTTCTTATGATGGTTTATGGAGAACTTGCACTAAATTTAATTCAGTGTTTTAATTTATATAGCAAAACATCTTGTCATATATTTTGGACATTTATATAAAAGTTATTTGGTGGCATAGTAAAACACTCTATTTCGGTGGTTCCCCACCTTTTTTTGCCTAAGAGCCCTTTAGCCCTGAAAAAATATTGTAATGTTTAATGATATTATCGCTCGTATAAGTTTGCAGTAAGGATGAGAAAAAAAGGGTTTTCAAACAAACAGTATATTTACTATATCTAGATATGTTTATGCACAAATAATGTAAAATCTAAAAGCAAAATATCAGTAGGCCATGTATAACTGAAAAACGTAAGCCTTTGGCCTTTAAATTGGCCTTACTTGAAGTTCAATAAAAAAAAAACAGGATTCACATTGGTGTATAAGGGAAGAAAAAATATAGTCTATTACAATTAAACATTTGCATGTTATTTGTTATGCTTTATCAATCAGTGTGAGGATTGCAGTGCGTTGAGATGAATCGCTACCTCGGACTGTCTGCCAGTCATCGCGGCAGCTCCATCAGTACAGATCCCCTACAGTCACTCCAGTTTTTGTCGTTTGTCTCACATTTATCTCTTATTAATTTGGAGGACCTCATGCAGTCATTAGCAGGAACTTTGGTGCAGATAATGCACTGTGGCTGGGTCAGGGACTCTTTGCCTCGTGAAAATGGAATAAAACCATAGTTCAGTTAGCCATCTTGGTATTTCCTGCATTTCATGTTTCCAGTAATGCTAGCGATGTGACCCGAAATATTTGGAGCTTCCTCACCTGGGTCCAGTGTGCTTGGGTCATTACTATTAGCTGCTGAAGGTGAATCAGTGAGACTCTTTTTTTTGTGGTCGAAGAATTACAAATTTGTCCTTTTTTTTGGTTAGCTAGGGGATAAAATGAACTAAGGCAACATGATCGTTCTCCTAATTGTCTATTGCTAAAAAATTGTGAAAATATGACGCAACCCCTCACAGAACTTGCTGAGGCCCCCTTGTGGGTCGGGACCTCCCTGTTGGGGACCGCTACTCTATTTCACAGTGCAGCCCCAAAATACAATTTGTCATTTTATTATTAACAATAATAATAATAATAATAATAATAATATTTTATTATTACACTTCAAACCACTTGGTACCACTATAGATGTTTTCAATTATTTAAAATGTAAAGCAATTCAGTAAGATCACTTATTCTTTATATATTTTAATATGTGCAGGTGAGGGTGCTGTTTAATTGTTTTAACATAAATATATATCTAAATCTTAATGATGATGACTCTTTGTCTTCCTTATTTGAACATTTTGATTTTCACAAAGGTAATTAATAACTTTAGACCCTTTTGTTTGGATTTAATAAGCTTTCTCTGTACTTAAAGCAACTTTTATAAACGTGAACACCAAATTAGACATCCATTTTTAACTGTTTGCTCTTTGCAGAGGAAAAGGGAAAGCTGTCCTGGTGTTTGAAGGGGTCGACACAATCTCTACCATTTCACTCAATGGAGTCACCATCGGGACGACAGACAATATGTTTCGCAGATATGTAAATACACTTCTATTGTATACACTCTCAAGTTTGGAATTGTTCTTTATAAGCATGCGCACGGGTTTCAACTTAATTAATTGATAATAATAAATAATAGTAGTTAGCTCTAAAAGATGCAATGAACAATGGTTTATATAAACAATCAAGTGTGACATTATTAACACCCCTGGCAAATTATGACTTAAAGTTACTTTTATTCATTCATTCATTTTTCTTTTGGCTTAGTCTCTTTATTCATCAGGGGTCGCCACAGCAGAATGAATTGCCAACTTATCCAGCATATGTTTTAGCACAGCTGATGCCCTTCCAGTTACAACCCAGTACTGGGAAACACCAATACACACTCATTCACACACATACTACAGCCAATTTAGTTTATTTAAATCACCTACAGCACATGTCTTTGGACTGTGGGGGAAAACGGAGCCCCTGGAGGAAACCCACACAATCAGGAGAACATGCAAATTCCACACAGAAATGCCAACTGACCCAACTGGGACTCGAACCAGTGACCTTCTTGCTATGAGGTGACAGTGCTAACCACTGAGCCATTGTGTCGCCCAGTTACTATTGTTCAACCAGCCAATTTATTTGTACCAGAAATGACACAGGCATCAAAATAAGAAAAATAAGATTATGTACAAGAGGCATCATTGTGGAAAAAATATATTTCTCATCTTTTATTTAATCGTGAACAAAAGTGCCTATCAGAGTTCGCCGGGGGTCTGAATAATTTTGGGCTTGACTGTATAAATCATCATATGTTTTTCTTCAGGATTTTGATGTCACTGGATTGCTCAAGGATAAGGATAATATTCTCCAGGTGTTTATAATGTCAGCTGTGGCTTACGCCTCTCAGAGGAGTCGGGAACACTCTAAATACAGGGTACCGCCAGAGTGCCCTCCTTCTGTTCAGAAAGGAGAGTGTCATGTTAACTTCATCAGAAAGGTTAGAACTACATCTCATTCACAAACCTTGAAAGTAGGAATGCACTATGTATCACCGACAATTTCAAACAAAAAATATATAAAAATAAAGTATATTATATAAAATATATTATATAAAAAAAAAAAATTAGGTTCATATTGATTAATTATATTTAATGCCAATAGGGTTTTTAGTGTCACATTTTTATTGTAGCTTATAGGAGCTAATGGGGTGTATGCACAGCTAGTATTTTTTAGCCAATGATAAAGTTCGGTGAAAGCTTAATGTGACTATTTTCAATTTCATAGTGTTCCCTTTCCAGCATCGATGTTGTAATGTAATTAAAATACATTACGTTTAAATAGACATAAGCTTTCATTTACTTGTTCAAGCATAAAACTAGATGAAATACCTGTGTATCTGCTAGTGCCTTCAGTATTAGCAGGCTAGCGCAGAAACTCCATTGAAAATACTGGGGTAAAATAAACTGTTATATTTTAAAGACAGAGGAAAATTGTATTTGTCCAGTCTGAGACCCACTTTATATCGTATATCTATCAGGCAGTGAAAATCACTGATTTTTAAAGAAATCAGACTTGTGTGTGAGAAAGCAGAAATTATTTTTTTCATTTAAAAAAAAGTCCCACTCTCAGAAGTGGCCAGATAGCCCTGTGACATTTCTAGTTGGCCTTTCTGTTAAAACATCATTCAAAGTCATTATGTATTAGGGAAAAAATGCCTATTGCAGATTTTTATTATTTTATTGCTATTTTGATTTTGGGTAATGTTCAGTGACGTTGCTTTATTTATTCTTATTTTTTGTCGGGCAGTTGTTTATTTATATTTCTGAATCATTAAAGTTCAAGGATCGCTTCAAACCTTACTGAAGTTTTTAAAATGAAACAGTGGATCTTTGCATTGTTTTTAGCTTTTGTTTTTGCAAACATGCAAAAAAGTTTTTAAAAAATCATATTTATATTTACACACTTTTAAATTGGCCGTCGGCCTCCACATCTAAAGAGTTATTGGTATCATTCATACATAATATATCAGTGCATCCCTACTTGTAATTTGATTAGTGTAGTTTGTTTTGTTGTGTGGGTGTGTAGGGTTTTGAGATTAAATATTCCACAGTCGTGTGGATCTGAAACGATAATATACCATTTGGTTAAAAAACACACATAAAATACTTTTTAAGAATAAAATATCTGGATTTTTTTGGTGTTATTAAAAAATAATAATGCTTTCAAGTGTTACACATACTTCAATTATAGAGGACTATGCAAATATGTGTTTTGATCTTTCCTCTCCATAATAAACAAATTTCAAAAATAATTTTAAAAAAGCAGTAAAGAAAGCATCTGATCGTAGCGGTATGTATATGTATGCGCAAGCTCTGCAATTCACAATCATCAGCTTGACTGATGAGGTCATTAAAACTAGACCATCATGATTTTTTGACTAAATTATGTTTCATATTATAAACTACATAGATCTGTGTATCTGACTGCAGTTCGAATGAATTCCTTTTCACTGCATGACACATTGATATCCAGTACAGAGTGGCTCCTTTAGCATTGCATTGCATTATGTTCTCACTAAAATGTTGTAAGTGGTACATGTAAGAATCGATCTACAGGCTTGTATGGACTACCTATGAACTTGGAGTTGATCTTGTGTGTTGCAAGCTGTTCACGTTGCCATTTCCTGATTTATAGGCTCAGAGCTCATTCAGCTGGGATTGGGGTCCATCTTTCCCCACGTTGGGCATCTGGAAAGGTGTTCATCTGGAAGTCTTCAACACTTTTAGAGTTTTAAGTTTTACCACAAGCCCAAAATATGGTATGTTTTGCATATTAAAGAGTAGGGGTTTTAGCAAATCTCAAAACAAATCATTATAAAATGCTGATATCTTCCTCTCCATTTATCTTTCCTTGTCTCTTGACACTGCAGATTCAAGCTGGAGCGTTGAGGTGGAATTGTTTTTTGATGTTGTTGTTGCATCGAAAGGTCTTGTCCATATTTCCATACCTTTACTGCTTTCAGAAGCAGAATTTCAGCTGTCTCTTACACCTGGACAGGGGAAAAAGTCCTTTATCTTGCAGGTTAACCAGGTGAGATCAGGTCTAGTTTGCTTGATGTGACCTTGCCGTGTCATTTTAACATCCATTTCAGAGAAAACATCACATGTGTGGGTCAAAGATGAGACATCTCATTTTAGTATCAAATTAGGTTTGCAAAAGTGATTTTATGCGTGTAGAAAGCAGATTAGATTTGAGAACATTGTCTATTTTAATGTTTCAAATGTCTAGTAAAAATAAAATGTCAAAATATAGGTGATATAATGTTCATTTTTACATAAATAGAAAAAAACTATATAAAATACTAAATGACACAGTTTTATTATGTTTTAGATCATTTAAAAAGCTTGTTGACAAGGGTAAAACCTAGTGCTTTGAAAGATTAAAGCATAAGCAAAAGCATGGAGATTTAAATTATTTTTGTATTTTGTGATCTTTAAAGAGGTGGTCCACAGTGTATTTTTAAGGCTTGGTAGTGTTTATAACAGGGGTGCTCAACCCTGTTCCTGGAGAGCCACCCTCCTGCAGATTTCAGTTGCAACCCATATCAAACACACCTGCCTGTAATTATCAAGTGCTGTTCAGGTCCTAAATAATTGGTTCAGGTGTGTTTGATCAGGGTTGCAACTAAAATCTGCAGGAGGGTGGCTCTCCAGGAACAGGGTTGAGCACCCCTGGTTTATAGGATGCAATGTGTGCTCATGCTTCACTTGTAGAAAATCACTGCATTTTTTATGCATCTTTATATATCTTATCTACTCAGCTAACATGAAAACGGCTATCATATTTCCTAGCTTCTCTGAAAGACCCGCCCTCAAGAGACTGTGATTGGTCACCTAACATAATGTGCTGTGATTTGCGGATTGGCTTCACACAAGCTCCTACAAGCTTACGCTTTTGCGCTATGTAAACAGTCAGTCAGGGTTTGTTGGTTGGAGGAGATTTTTAGCCGAATCTAGCACCAAACTGAGAGAGATTCCGGAAGTTCTCCTTTGTCAAATGCTAGAGCTATATCTTTTTTTATAATTCTCTAGAACATAATTAAAATTAAACTGTAAGCACTTCTGTCTTTAAGTCTTGTCCTTTGGAAGCCCAAATACAGAAACAGAAGAAGCTCTGTGGAAATAGCAGCATTTGAACGGCATTTTAGCTTTCTCAGCTATAACATTACAGTGCCTCTTTGCTGCGCAGGGTGTGTGTGCGTGGCGAATGTGTATAACCGGAAGCTACTGTGATCTCACTAGTATTGATGTATTTTTTGTAGTCGTCACATTTGTTCTCTGTAAGCTTTGCTAAGCTAACTCTGTAAAAGCCAATGTCTCCCTTTGCATTGAACTTTGAGCGTCTTACATTCAGAGATGCTGTTTATGTTCACACAGCTACATTACACATCAACTAAAGTTTAAAATATGATATAGTAGTGGACCACCCCTTTAAATAGTCTTTTATTTTATATTATTGTCATCAAATGATTCATTTGAATAAATTTGAATAATTATTTTTGTAACTTTTGTAATATTGTACACTGTATTTTGTAAATCCCGATTTGTGATTTTGTTATAGTTAATGTATTTTTGCTGTTGAAGCTTGTTTTGCCTTTAATCCATAAATATTGAAAAATAATGAAATGTTTTATATGCTTGATTAGTTTATCTTAATGTTTATATTTAATATTTATTTCTTATTTATATTATATTACATGCATTAAGTCAGTTTTCATTTTTATATTTTTGTCTATATAGTTTTTTTTTTTGCTATAGTTATAAATTGTCTGTCAATATATCAAGTTAAGCCACATAAAATTTTTATTTAACCATAATGGCATTTATATTTATAATTACCTTGTACAGTTTCAGAATGTCAGTTTGTGGTGGCCGTTTGGACATGGAGATCAGCGTCTCTATAACCTGGAGATAAATGTGAAATTGGACGGTGGAGAGACATTTAAGGCACAGCGAATGGTAACCTCTCTCTCTGTTATAGTCATTCTTCATCTCTGTCTTCAGTCTGCATCATTTCACTCTTGTGTTTCTCATCAGGTTGCCTTCCGCACAGTGGAGTTGGTCCAGGAGCTCATTCCCTCTTCTCCGGGCCTCAGCTTCTACTTCCGCATTAACGGAAAACCAATTTTCCTGAAGGGTTCAAACTGGATTCCTGTTCACGCCTTTCAGGATCAGGTTACCACTGACATGTGAGAGGATTTACAACTGAACTACATTAAGGCCAGAATTAAAATACACATTTTTCCATGCACCTGTCAGTTTGAAGAATTTGGGCTTTTTTGCTCTTGATAATGTATTTTTTTCAGTCAAATGTGAAGAAAACTTTAGGGGGGGAAAGGGGTAGTTCACACAAAAATAAAAATTATGTTTTCGTTTACTCATATTTAAATGGTTTAAGTGGTAAGAATGTATAAAATTAAAAACAGAAGTCAGCTTTGTTTTCATCCAAAGATGCAAATTAAATTAATACACAAAACTGGAATATCGCATGAAAGATTTTCGAATAAAGCAGCATTTCCATCCAATGAGTCAAAGACAACAAAACCATCACTTCCTAATAAACTGGCACAAAATATCAAAAAGAAAAATGAAATTTGCAGTGGTGGGAGAAGCTGCGTGAGTCTTCCTCCAGCAGCAGTTTTAACATAAAGTGACATGACAAAACTGACACATTCGTTAAAACTGTGACTCTTTTTCTTATATAATACATGCACCTCAGAACACAATTGTGACATGCAATGAACGCACTGTGGAGTTTGGAGGCATGAGACTTTTTACGCAGCGGATGCCCTTCCAGCCGCAACCCATCTCTGGGAAACATCCATACACACTCATTCACACTCATACACTATGGACACCTATACCACATGTCTTTGGACTTGTGGGAGAAACCGGAGCACCCGGAGGAAACCCAAGCAACCACGGGGAGAACATGCAAACTCCACACAAAAATGCCAACCGACCCAGCCGAGGCTCGAACCAGCGACCTTCTTGCTGTGAGGCAAACGTGCTACTCACTACGCCACCCTGGCACCCCAATAATACTTTTGCGTTTTATAAATAAATATAAATAAATATGAATAAATAAAGCGTTTTAGAATGACCAAAACAACATTTCAGATATTTTACAATGTGCGCAGCATGCTGGTTTGTCTGTTAATGCTGTCCATCGCACCCTTTTTATCATCACATGATCTCTTATAACAAAATCACATCAGTTTTTTTAATTCACATACTGGAATTTATTCTGTGAAAGTGTTTCCATTGTAGTTTTTTTTCATATCGAATCAAAAGTTTATCTCTTTTTTTTTTAATGTACATTTTCAAAATGTATGCGTTTCAATCAAGCATTTTTTATGAGATAATTCAAAATGCGCATCAGAATAGGAGGATGGAAACGTAGCTAATGGCTACTGTTTTCTGACATTCTTCAAAATATCTTCTTTTGTGTTCAATAAAAGAAAGAAACTCAAACAGTTCTGGAACGACTTAAAGGTGAGCAAATGCTGAATTTACATATTTGGGTGATCTATCCATATTGGTGATTCTTTTATCTTTTTACCTCAATCAATTTGTGTCTGTAGATTCAATTACAGTCCATGTTTTGGCTGTTTTCTCAAAATACTTTTTTTCCCTTGCACTGAACTATAAAGACCAAACTTCACAGTTTTATTCATGTCTGTAATCTGAAGATTTTTACAGAGGGATATGATCGATCACAGTATTTTCGGAATAACTAATGGATGAAAAAAGAGATTTGCAAAATTTATTCTTTAACAGGGGTGCCCAGACTTTTTTAAGGAGGCCTAAAAACCAAACTTTATTAAGGCTAGTGGGCCAAAGGTACATATAGTTCTCATTAGCAATTTCCTAATTTATTTAATAATAAAAACAACAACTAGAAAACAGTGCTTTATTTGAACTAATATGGTATATGGATATATTTTCTTACGCTTTATAATGAACTTTTATAATGAAATCTCATTTATAACACTAGTTTTTGCTTAGACTTGCTCGCCAATGTGATCTGCACAGTCCTCTATTTGTCCATTGACAGTTTTTACGTTTTAAAAGCTCATTTCATTTACATTTAATTAAAACATTTAATTTCAGTTTGCTTTTTTTTTTTTTGTAGCTCAGCGATAAAATCGAACAAACGAAAGGTTACATCAAATTAGAGATGATGATCTCTGTTAAATGCATTCACCCCAGCCCTCTCCGTCATCTTCAGATTTGATGGTAGGCCAAATGGGCCAACTTTGGGCATCTCTGCTCTATAAAAACCTTTGATTGTAATATGACAAATTTTGATCCCAATTATTCAGATATTTGTGCTGAAAATAAATGCATATCTGTGCATATTTACTGAAATAATGCCTCACTTGGATATTCAGCATATTAGAAAAATTGTAATTGAAAAACATATTAGCAATCCTTTATATAATCAATCAATTTAGGATGTGTGGCGATTAAAATATTAATAATTTTTCCCCTTATTCATACTTCAGTTTTTTGCCTTAAAACAAGTGGCCTGTCTAAATTGTGTCCACTTTCTAATTTTTGCCTCGTCATGATGTTTTTGCTCTTCAGGATCACAGTCCTGCTCCGCTCTGCACAGAAGGCGAATATGAATGCTTTGAGAGTGTGGGGTGGGGGAGTTTACGAGCAGGATTTCTTCTACAACCTGTGTGATATGTATGGAATCATGGTAAGCTTATCAGATCATCTCCTATACCAGTGAAATGCTCTGAGTGTGCACTGAACTCATCGTTTACTTGCTCTGTTATCAGATTTGGCAGGACTTCATGTTTGCCTGTGCGTTGTACCCGACAGAGAAGGATTTCATACAGACAGTGAGGGACGAGATCACACAGCAGGTTTGCATTGAAAGAAGTGATTAATAAAAGGGTCAATGAAGGATAAGATTGTTGGAAAATCTTTAATACTATTTTAAAGAATTATTTTATAATGTGTCGAGAGATATATTTCATTAAACTACTTTTTTATATATAATTTTGAATACATGTGAGTGTATACATTCAAATTATTTTAAAGCAAGCAAATATCCTTACTATTGAAAATCATTATCATCTATTGAAATAAAGGGCCCTATCATACACTTGGCATAAGACGCAAGATATGTTTGGCACGATTTGTTGCTATTTTCAGACCAGTGCAACCCTAATTTACACTTTTTGCACTACGTTGATTAAATAGCAAATCTGTTTTCGCCACTTTGTGGATTCATTGGTCTGCCAGTGTAGAAAGGAGGGGTGTTTAGGTGCATTGTTGGTGCGCTGCTATTTTAAAGAACTGAAAAAAACACGCCCTTGACCAACTACAATCTGGTCTAAAGTCCAGCGCAGAGCACGTTAGTTATAAAAGCAAGTTTATATTTGTCCAGCTGTCTGGTTTTGGAGACGTATGCATATAGATATAACTTGACCACACTTCATTATTATTCTGTCTTTAAAATAGCAAAAGTGGATTTAGATACGCCCTTAATACTTTTGCACCATGTGCTGTAGACTTTTGCTCAAGACTATGTGTGTAAAATATATTTTATATTTAAATGAAATATATTTTATTTATTTTATATAACATTCATTCATTCATTTTCTTTTCGGCTTAGTCCCTTTATTAATCCGGGGTCGCCACAGCGGAATAAACCGCCAACTTATCCAGCATTTTGTTTTACACAGCGGATGCCCTTCCAGCCCAAACCCCATCTCTGGGAAACACATCCATACATTCTCATTCACACACATACACTATGGACAATTTAGCTTACCCAATTCACCTGTACCGCATATCTTTGGACTTGTGGGGGAAACCGGAGCACCCGGAGGAAACCCACGCAACCACGGGGAGAACATGCAAACTCCACACAGAAATGCCAACTGGCCCAGCCGGGGATCGAACCAGCGACCTTCTTGCTGTGAGGTGAACGTGCTACTCACTACGCCACCGTGGCGCCTTTATATAACATTTTGATATGATATTAGGCTGTGTTGTTATGCAGAAAGCATCTTAATGGATATTTTCATAGAAGCGTTAATTTAGTATAAATGTTTGTTATATGCTATGTCATTTTAGATATGAATTTAATATTTGTTTTTAGCTAAATTATTGTAAACAATATATTGAAATAATTGTAATACTGTTGGTTTCGCAATGAATATAGCTACTGCTGCTAATTTGGTGTTAAAAAAAACTTCAAAAAAACATCTAGTCCGCGCCAGTGGTGTAGTGTTTAGTGCGTCGACACATGCACTTCGGTGTTCACCGCGACCCGAGTTTGATTCCCGCCTCGTGGTCCTATGCCGATCCTTCCCCTCTCTCTACTCCCCGTGCTTTCCTGTCAATTCTCTCTACTGTGCTGTCCATTTAAAGGTGAAAACCCTGAAAAAATAATAACTCGTACCCAAATTGATTACTGATTTATTTGTTTCATTTATTCATTCATTAATTTTATTTTCGGCTTAGTCCCTTTATTAATCTGGGTAACCGCCAACTTATCCAGCATATGTTTTGCGCAGCGGATGCCCTTCCAGCCACAACCCATCACTGGGAAACATTCATATACACTTATTCATACTCATACACTACAGACAATTTAACTTACCCAATTCACCTGTACCGCATGCCTTTGGACAGAAATACCAACTGACCCAGCTGAGGCAACGACCTTCTTGCTGTGAGGCAATTGTGCTACACACTCTGCCACTTTTATTGTTTTATGTTCAGACAAATATTAATATTTAATATTAATATTTGTTTAATATTAGAAAGTAGTAAAGATGTTATTAGAATGCTTTATTTAAATAGTAATAATATAAAATAACATTTGTTTATAAAGTAATGATATTAAAGATTATTTTAATCATATGGATCAAAAATATATATGACTATAGTATAGTGTGTGTACATGAGGGCGGCACGGTGGCTCAGTGGTTAGCATTGTCACCTCACAGCAAGAAGGTCGCTGGTTCGAGTCCCGGCTGGGCCAGTTAGCATTTCTGTGTAAAGTTTGCATGTTCTCCCCGTGTTGGCGTGGGTTTCCTCTGTGTGCTCAGGTTTCCCCCACAGTCATGCACTATAGGTGAATTGAATAAACTAAATTGGTCGTAGTGTATAAGTGTGAATGCAAAAGTATATGGGTGTTTCCCAGTGCTGGGTTGCAGCTGGAGGGGCATCTACTGCGCAAAACATATGTACTGCACAAGTTGGCGGTTCATTCCGCTGTGGCGACCCCTGATGAATAAAGAGACTAAGCCGAAGGTGAATGAATAAATGAATGTGTGTATATATATTAAAAAAATGTATTTAAGGTTATTTATTATCTTACGATTTTAAGCATGATGTCACTGTTTCTGCTTCCTCCATGTGCCGTGGTTCAGGTACGACGACTGAAATCTCACCCCTCTGTGATCGTCTGGAGTGGGAACAATGAGAATGAGGCTGCCATTGCAACAGACTGGTTCAATATATCTGTTGCTGACCGACCGCTGTATGTTAAAGACTACGTCAATCTGTATGTCGACAACATCAGAGACATCGTGCTGCAGGTGAGACTGGCATAAAAGCACACACTGCTGTGAAACCACCACCCTGCCTGAAGCTCTTTACAGCAGTGAAATTTGATTTGAACAGTGTTTTAAAAGGAAATTGATCCTGCCGTTTTCACTATGTTTACACAACTCAAAATGCAAGTCTGAAGCTAAAACTAGATATAAAAGTAAAGTATAAATTTGTAGTCTGTGTGCCATATTACATTCCAAATATATATATGGAAGCAAGGCTTTGTACTTCACTTGTGTTCTGGTATCCACATCAAACATTATCTCTTTAAACTAAAAATGTTGCTGTGTTTTATTTCAGGAGGACAGTACTCGTCCTTTCCTCGTGTCCAGCCCAACCAATGGTGTTGAGTCTGAGAGGGAAGGTTGGGTGGCTCAGGATCCCTATGACCCTCACTATGGAGACACACACTACTACAACTACATCACTGACTGCTGGGACTGGACTGCTTTCCCCCGCACACGATTTGCCTCAGAGTACGGCTTCCAGTCCTGGCCTTCATTGTCCACTCTTAGTAAGGTACTGCAGTCTGCCTGCTTTCTTCAGTGTAAACTACACTTCGTTTTGTACAGTTTGTGTTAGACTACGATGTGAATGCTATCAACAAAACAATATGCAGGTTATGAGTTTTGTACAATATGATTTTTGAATCTGCTCGTACAACCCAGTTAACAATGTTTGTTTGCCAGAATGTTCAGAAATGTTTGTATTTGGCTCGCAGATCACTTTTTTTTAAGGATCACGTTTAAAAAATTTTTTAAAAACTTTTATGATTTTCTTCTTTCTGTTAAACACAAAAGAGGATGTTTTGTAGGTTGATGAAACCCAGTGAGTATGATTTTTTTAAACGCTCTCTTTATTGATTTTATATAACATACACAACAGAAATCAAAACTAAACATACAAAATAATAATAATAATAATAATAATAAATGAAAAGTAAAGCAATAAAAATAGAGAAATTAAATAAATAAATAAATAAATATATATAAGTATATATAAATACATATATAAGTAAATGCATGCACTTACACATACAATATAAAGGTTTATAGTATAACAGTATATCCATAGCAGGTAATACAAGTTATACAGAGGGAAGATTTGTATCAGCTTTCTTCAGGAAACCTACTTAGGGATTCCAAATTTTGAAAAAACGTTTCAGGTTTTCTCTGGACTATAAAAGTTAATTTTTTTCCAAAGCCAAACAATAAGACAATTCCTGCAACCATTGTCCAAAATGTGGGCTTTCCAAAAATGAGCTATTATAAGTTTGCATGTGATAAACAGAAAGTTAAGTTTCTTATCTAAACTATCAAAATTGCTAGTAATAGTAAAACTATTTACAATACACATTTTTGGACATGTGTGTGTATCCTGTTTTAATACTATGGATAAAATTTTTTGAATGTTCTCCCAAAAATGTTCAATTAAAGGACACCTCCATAAACAATGATATAGAGTGAATGAAATGGCCGAGGTGGCCTGTTGCTGCAGAACTTGTATCCGCCATCATCTGTTTGCACCCATAGTGTGAAAAACTAGCTGCAGTTGAACTTGTCACAAAATAAAAAATGAAACGCCCAAAATCACGTATGGTCCCATGACGAACACGAACTTTTGTAGTGTGAAACACTGGAGGAAACTAGCGTTGAATAATTACGTAATGATGTTAATCGAACTATGTACTATAACATGTAAAATGGGAGCATGAAGTCAAAAAAAGCAACTCATGTAAACACCTTAATCATATTGTTGTCTTGTTCAGATTAAGGGAAATTATTAGCTTACTGATGTCCGTCTAAACATCCATAGTGGGAAAATGGCATAGTAGTAAGTAAGTAGTCCCTTACACATAGTGATACCGGTAACTTGCTGTAAATTTACCATCATTTCAGCATTTTACTGGTAATGTTACACCGTCTCTTCTGTAAAATTGCATGTTATGAGATCAAGGAAGTGCATTTAAATTGCGTATAATTCAGTTAAGCTATTTTTTTTTCTTCACAAAAGAATGTACAGCCACCAAACTCTGTTATTTTTTCAACTTCCCACTAACCAGGTTTCAGTGTCCTCAGATTGGGATTTCAGCAGCAATTTCTCAGCTCATCGGCAGCACCATGAAGACGGAAATCAGCAGATGCTAAAACAAGCAGAACTACATTATATTCTTCCCAACAGCACAGACCCAGTCCAAAGATACAGAGACACTATTTACATCACACAGGTAAACACACACACACACAAAGCATAAGAGACTTCTTACAGAAAAAGGTTTGCTGCCCATCATATACTGTAAGGCAATTCTAATTTTAACTGCAGGAGAAAACTATTTTTGTCTTTCGGTTTAAAATGTACTCTGTACATCTTAGAATGTGTCAAATAAAAAGACCACAGGGTTTTCTGATTTATTGCTCTCGCTTAATTATTAACTAGACTTATCTTAGAGTATGCCTTGGTATGAAAGAGGCTTTAAAACTGGGGCATTTATTACAGCAGTAGTGAGACTTGTTCATGTTTGTTTATGGTTGTTTTTCTTGAAAGTTTTAGCCTTAAAGACCCCCACTATACCTATAATATTATTTTTGACTGTCTCTGCCTTCTGATTGTCTTCAATTATCAAGAAATAATTCATTATAATTTTCTTTTTTGGTGTGTGTTTACCGAGTTAAATAAACAAAAAGACTGCCATGTAATAAAGCTTATCTAAATAAGCTTAATAAAGTAGAGCTTAGCTCAAAGTAGAGTAGAGTAAAAAAAAGCAGCAGTGCATTTATTCATTCATTCATTCATTCATTTTCTTTTCAGCTTCGTCCCTTTATTAATCCGGGGTCGCCACAGCGGAATGAACCGCCAACT
>CAIGQQ010031933.1:788564-826095 GCA_903798035.1 Danio albolineatus
AGTTGGCGGTTCATTCCGCTGTGGCGACCCCGGATTAATAAAGGGACTAAGCCGACAAGAAAATGAATGAATGAATGAATAAACCTGGTTGTTGGTGCCAGATTGGCTAATCTGAGATATTTCTGATCTACTGGGATTTTCACACACAGTCATCGCTAGCAGATAATCAGGGCTGGATTAATCAATGGGCATTATGGGCACAGGCCCAGGGGCCCGTGCGCACTTGGGGCCCCCGCGAGGGGGAAAATTTACGATTTTGGCGTGTATATTTATGTTAAGTGCAAATAGCGCACCTCGTTAGAATAAGCTTTTCGAGTGATTTCCACTCATTACCGATTGACAGAAACAAAACTAAAGAGCGCAATTAACAGCAACGTGAGTGGCGTAGCTCGTAAAGAGCATGGCATCGTGTTTTGACGTAATCGATCATCAACCCCGTTCGAATCCAGCGTGATAATCTCAATTTTATTTTTTTCCCCCTTACATGTAAGATTGAAAATGCGTTTGTTTTTAATAGAAAATAGATATTTTTGTTTAAAAATGAAAATAATGAAAATGTGATATAAAGTCACAAGTGGCTCGTCTGTATTTAATAAGGTTTAGCTTATTTCATATGTGTATAAACAGCACCTAAATAGTGATTTTAAATATTCTATAAACAGTTTTTCACCTGGTGTTAAATGTTAGCGAAATCTTAATATAACTACTTGTTTTTAAAATGAATAGCTTTTAAAATATGTATTTTTCATACTGCTTCAGTGAACTCGATTAACTATACTATAAACAATTTTCAAAAAGTGCTTTAAATGCATTAAAAATAAGTCAAATCTATATATCTTTTTTTTTTTAAAGCGGGCAATACATAGATTCATTTCATTAAAGAATCGTATATTTTCTTATTTTTTAATTCAACTATTGTGGTGTGTGTCTGGGTAGGGGGCCCTACAAATGTGCCCAGGGGCCTCTGAGTTCTTAATCCGGGCCTGCAGAGAATGGTCAAAAATAAGAAAAATATTCAGTAAGCAGCATTTTGTTGGTGAAAATGCCTTGGTGATGGCAGAGGTCAGAGGGGAATGACCAGATTGTTCAGATGAGGAAACCTTCTGGGGCTTTTGATTGTTTTTCATGTGTTTATGTCTTGTTGTACATGACACAAGTCCAATCTATTATTCTTTATTAACATCTACACCAACCCCAAACCTGAACCTACATCTTACATTAATGAAGTACAATACTTATTGTTGTACAGTGTCATGAAAAGGATGTGGACATGCTCAATGGCAGCAGCTGTACACCCTTCTAGCTTTAACACAACCTACCTGCTCTGGAAGTCCCATTAGGAGGGTCTCCGGGCTGTAAAGGTAAATAGTTGGCCTGATGTGATGAATCTCGATTCCTGCTGTGACACTGATTGTCAGAATTTGGTATAAACAACATGGAAGAAGCATAGCTCTATCCTGCTTTGTAATATTGGTTCAGGCTGTTGAACTGGTGGTGTAGGTGGGTTCCTTTCCTAACATGAACTCAGTGGTTTTAAACATAGAAAAAATAAATAAAATAAATAATAATAATAATTTGAATTGGGCGTCACGGTGGCACAGTGGGTAGCACAATCGCCTCACAGCAAGAAGGTCGCTGGTTTGAGCCTCAGCTGGGTCAGTTGGCGTTTCTGTGTTGAGTTTGCATGTTCTCCCCATTTTCACGTGGGTGTCTTCCGGGTGCTCCGGTTTCCCCCACAGTCCAAAGACATGCGGTACAGGTAAATTGGGTAGGCTAAATTATACGTAGTGTATGCGTGTGAAGGAGTGTGTATGGAGGTTTCTCAGTGATGGGTTGCAGCTGGAAGGGCATCCATTGCGTAAAACACATGCGGGATAAGTCGGCGGTTCATTCCGTTGTGGTGACCCCTGATTAATAAAGGGACTGAGCTGAAAAGAAAATGAAGGTATGGATGAATAATGTGAAACAGGTTTCCATCAGTTTCCATCCAGTTGTTAGAGCGGCTGACTGTTGTATTGGTAACCTAGTAACCAACAGTAAACAAGGCGAGCATAATGGAGACAGCATTCAGTATTAGTTACATGGGTGTAATGTTCGCCAAATCAATTTATTCAACAAATTTGTTTCTTTTCCATTTATTTGCTTGAACCCTTTTTAGCATAAGTCCAAAACCACCTCAAATGAGTGTAGTTTTTATTGTTTGTGTGCAAATTACATGATTTTATCCTAAATTTGCTGTTTTTAATCACTCGTTTCTCATGTGATACTTCAAAATGAGCACTAAACAAAGGATGATGGAAACGGGAAAAAAACAGGATCCGGTAAGTGTATGTGCATTCCTCAACTCTGTTTTCTCCTTCCTGTAGTTTGGGGTTACGGGTTTCTGGCTGTGACAGTGATTAACTTGGCTGCTTTGCTGGGTTTATTTCTGGTGCCTTTCACTAAAAAGAAATACTTTCCAAAAGTCTTGATGTACTTCATTGGACTGGCCATCGGGACACTGTTTTCAAACGCCGTACTCCAACTTATCCCAGAGGTAAGAATGCATCGCAATGAGATTATGGCATGAAACAGATTACAAAGGCTTTGAGAGAGAAAAAGATGTAGCTCTGGAAGAAAAAAAAACACAATTAAAAAAAACACAATTAGTCCAAATCTTCATGCATGCAGTCCTAATTCTCCTCTCTTATCCCCACTGAACAGGCTCTTGGCCTAGATCCCAAAGACGATAACTATGTGCTGAACGTAGTTGGCATTTTTGGTGGGTTTTACATTTTGTTTGTCACTGAACGGGTTTTAAAGATGGTACTGAAAACAGATACAGAGGTAAGTTTGTTTGGACAGCGTTCACTTAAACAAATTGAGCTCATTTCTGGTCATAATGGATTATTTTTACTGCAGCTTGGACACAGTCATTCCCCTCCACTGCAGTCATCTGATGTCACCATCAGCACCATCAGCAATGATGTTGTTATAAGCAACATCAGTAGTGACATCATTACAAACAACACCAATCATGAACTGAACTCTATCAGTGAAAAATCCAACAATCCAAGTGAGAGTCCAGCAGTTGAACAGGTAAGGAGCTCATATGTACAGTATAGCCTAGATTTATAAACATGTAGAATAATTTGTCTTTATTGCTACGTTGGTTTAATTATAAATCTGGTAATACTTTAAAATAATGGCTTTTTAGTCAATATATTTATTAACATGAACTAAGTATGTAGCCTACAATTTTGTACAACATTTGTTATTTATACAGCAGTTCAATATTTACTCATGCATTATTAAAAAAAATTAAGTCATGCTTGTTAATGCACTGTGAGTTAAACTGAACTAACAATGAACAACTTTATTTTCCTTAACTAATGTTTGCAAACAGAATACCTGCTGTGGTAAATGTATTGTTCATTGTTCAGTTTGATGATGTTAGTAAATAGATGAAATAACATTAACCAGTGGACTATTATTTAAAAGTATTACCATAAATCTTTATAGTTACTCTGTTTTTTGTCTTTTGAAATTGATAAATATGAAGTCTGATTATTAATAGAATTAAGCTTTGTTGGCTAAAGATTGGCTAGTATGCAGACATTGAAATGGTGGGAATGTCTATATTTGTGACAATATAGAGATTATCTCTATTGTGCTATTGAACTGTGAGATATGGTGAACAAATAGGAGGAGAAAATGTTAGACTTTCATTGTCTGTCAAATGCAACTTTACTAAGCTCAACGGCTGGCCAAACTATCAAATAAACAAAATGCTACTGATTATTTACAAAATGACCTGTTGCATAAAACCCACCCTGTCTTCCGGGTTCAGTGATTAATACTGTATGTTTCAAGTCACTCAGTATATGTAAGTTTCACACCCAGTGGTTGAATTAGGGATTGCACACCTGGTAAGAAACAAACGCAAGCGCAGGTTGCCAGATTGACACCAACAGCAGTGTGTTTGACTGTCAAGCCTTAAGGCTGATTGAGGCTGATTTAAACCTTGTTCTAAATAAAAGCAACGTGGTAGAAGGAATATTTTCCATATCCAACACCTGATATTTATAGTTCTATTTATTATGATTCAGCATGAACATTTAATAATGTTAAAGAGGTTTAATATGTATTAATAACATTATAAACCTTGGCTGTTTTAAAATTTCTGTCGTGTTTTGTTAACTACAAACAGCCAAATTGCTTATCACTGCAAATCTCGTCTTGTAGAGTGTTGTTAGGACACGGGCAAATGTAGCCTGCTTACCTAATGTTTAAGTTTGTGATATTTATATTATTTGCCAATTTCATTGTGGAACTGAATCTGCATCTCATTTCGGAGTCTGTTACTCTCCACCAGAGGTCGCATTTTGGTCACGGATGCATGCTTTGAGAGCCTACTTGACCTGAATGAATGAAATATGATGTTTTCCACCAAAGCAACCCGGGGTGGTGAAAAATAATTGGCTAATGGCATTGGGTGGGTTAAATGACTAGACAAAGACAGCGTTCCGGCACATAACTCACATTTTCAAAGCAGAATATCTGATTTCAGCATTGTTTTTCAGATAAACAAGTATGTTCACTTAGCATGTTTCTTAAATATCTGCAAATATATTATGGCATTTTTATGTTTTAGAATAGTAAAAAACTTACATACAGCACCTTTAAAGACACAGTATGTAATTTTTGCCACAAGAGGGTCCATATACACATCAAATAATGGCATAGTTTGATGACACTATGACTGTGAAAATCATGTGAAGTGTCATCTTATTTAAAAGTATTTAAATGTGTTATTATGGTAGGATGAAACAGAGTAAATCTGAAATCAGTCAAAGCGAAATGAGATTGCTCATGAGAGATAAGCACAATGCAGCACAAAAGCAGCTGAGCTTTTTTTATGCCACAGTCAACCGCCTGCCGGTCTTCCAGTAGTGATCATGAAGGGAAAAGCAGAGCTGTTTTATCACACTAATTACATGTTAGTTTCTGTTACTATCCTGCTCTGTGCAGTCTGTTAAAATACACATCATATTAAAGCATTGTTTGGCATTACCCTGTTTCTATTAAACTAAACTGGAAATCAAGGATGTATGATGATGAAAAAAAAAAAGCTTATTTCTCTGTATTCTTTAAACCAGGGGTTTTCAAACTGTGGGTCGCGCAGTCACTTAGCTGCAGCTATATTTACGGTGAATTGCCGAGAATCAAAACCAGTATAATAATGAGCGAACAACTCTTAAGAGACGATTCTGTTTTTTAAATGAATCGTTTAAGTTAAAACACATGAGCTGAAAGTCTGAATCAGCATTCATTGAATGACCGAAGCCCGATTCATTTGTGTTGAATGCGTCTACGTCAGTAACATTCATGACAGCAGCCGTGAAGCGTTTGATAAAACGGAAAAGTTGACAACAAAACATTCTGCATATGTCAACAAATGTCAATCATATTTTCGTCTATAAAAGAAGAGTATCTTCATCAACAAAAAATGATCACAGGTACAGCCAGCTGCAAATGCAGTGCTGTACAGCTTAACCAAAGCACAGATGTTGCAAAAAGTGCACAGTTGCTGGCTTATGTCAGGTACATTGTCTCCACTGATATTGTTGAGGGTTTTTCATTTTGCAAAGAACTGAAAGAACGAACGACAGGAGCTGACATTTTTGACTGCTTGAATGGATACTTAAACGGCCAAGGGCTTTCAGTGGGAGTACTAAGTACTAACTCAGTACTCAGTTATTCCTCTTACAATCTTAGCATCTTAACACAACTGTGTTTCTCATGAGACCTTTAGTATTGCAATCAACTGTAAATTTCATTCTTATTAAGCAAAATAATAACTGCTCTGTATATGATTTCATATTTTCCATATTAAAATGTGGGTCTTGTGATTGACTAACTTGCCTAGGTGGGTCCTGGAATGAAAAAGTTTGGGAACCCCTGCTTTAAACATTCTTTGAAACATTTGGGATAATGTAAGCACTGTACATGTCAGTAAAATATATACCAATGTTCTAGAGTTTTTTCATATTCTAATGAAAAAAATCTTAGGTAACACTTTCTTTTACGACTCGCAAAGTACCGCACAAGTACAGTGAAATAACGGTGTACTTTTCTGTACGTATGGTATAAGTAAAATGAATGTACATGTAGGTATAAGAGAACAAACGGGTAATGCTTGGGTAATAAGGGGGTCACAACCAGATATGCAACACGCAAAGTACAGCGTAAGTATATTGATTTTACAGTGTACTTTTCTATAAAGTGCAAAGGAACAAACGGGTAACGTTTGGGTAATAAGGGGGTAACAACCAGATATGTAATGCTTGGGTAATAAGGGGGTTACAACCAGATATGCAACACGCAATGTATCGTGTAAGTAAATTAATTTTACAGTGTACTTTTCTATAAAGTGCAAAGGAACAAACCATAATGTTTGCTTAATAAGGGGGTAACAATAAGATATTCAACACATAAAGGACCACGTAAGTATATTGCATTTACGGTGTACTTTTCTTTAAATATTGTATACAAATAAAGAATGATGCAAGGGTGGCAACAACCTAATGCAACCGGCAAACACCTGCGTAAGTACATTAACAATAGTACCCTTATTCAGTGCTTGGGTTTTATATGGGGTGTTTAGTAAATAAAAGGTTTACCCTTTTAAATAAAAAGGTTTACCCTTTAACTACAGGGAACAAGGAGGCAACAAGAAGGGAACAATGCTACACTTTATTTTACAACCCGCAAATGCTGTATTTACCCTATAACTACAGGGAACAAGGAGGGAAGAAGCTGGATTTCAACGCACAAGTGTTTATTTGAACAGTAAGAACAGAGAAAACTACATCAGCATTTTTAATTGATTGAAGGCCAAATTGCACACTACATTTTTCTATAAAAACATCAGCAATAGTTTCGCTGAAATGCTACAGTTGGTCCATATCTTTGCATATCTGGTTGTAACCTCCTTTTTACCCAAGCATTACATATCTGGTTGTTACCCCCTTATTACCCAAACATTACCCGTTTATTCCTTTGCACTTTATAGAAAAGTACACTGTAAAATCAATATACTTACGTGGTACTTTGCGTGTTGCATATCTGGTTGTTACCCCCTTATTACCCAAGCATTACAGTTTGTTCCCTTATACCTACACATACATTCATTATACTTATACTATAAGTACAGAAAAGTACACCGTTATTTCACTGTACTTACGCGGTACTTTGAGGGTCATAAAAGAAAGCATTACCAAATCTTACATATACAACTTTAAAATGTGAAAGTTTGTGGTTGCAGACTGAGTGCACATGCTCAGGCATGAATACTTTTAATGTGTAGACATGGGACTAGTGAATTCTCATTCTAAGTTTTAACCTGAAACATGCCCGATCGAGCACTTTTTTCATGTATGAAACAACGGAAATGCATTTAAGTGAGTTGCCAAAATGCTGACTGTCTCTTTTGCTTGATGCTTGTACAGAATGCATGTGCGTTATTTGCATGTCGCTGGCTGAAGGGGTCTGCGATGACTAATATAAAGACTGTGGCGTGGATGATCACTGTCAGTGATGCATTGCATAACTTCATAGACGGTCTGGCCATCGGAGCATCTTTCACACTGTCTCTCCTCAGCGGCTTCAGCACCTCCATCGCTATCTTCTGTGAAGAGTTCCCTCATGAGCTGGGTAAAACACAGGCACAGAGACACTGCATCATATGATCACACTGAATTGTATTATTCCAAGTCTCTCTTTGTCTCTGCAGGGGATTTTGTGATTCTGTTGAACTCTGGCATGAGTGTTGGTCAGGCTGCATTTTTTAATTTGCTGTCAGCGATGTGCTGTTATCTCGGGCTGGCATTGGGCATCCTGCTAGGCAGTAATTTTGCTCCAAATGCTATCTTTGCCATTGCTAGTGGAATGTTCCTCTACATCTCTCTTGCAGACATGGTGAGATTTTCTTCTATGACTTCTGATTAGACTAATTGTTACAATTCATTGTGCCATGCCATTTTATATAACACATAAGGCCATGAAATAGTGTTTATTAGAGTTTTTGAAATAAACTTACACGTATTACACACTAAAGATTTCATGCCTCAAAATTTCCAAGCAAAATTCCTAGAATCCACTTTTAATAGTTTCTTTAGTGCCTAAGTAGCTTAAGTACTAGCATATACACGATTAGCCTGACAGCTTAAAGGGGTGATGCAGATTGTTTGTGTGTGTGTGTAAATAATGTTGTGTAAATAATGTCAGTGTAGCAATATAAGTTTGAGCATGAATCAGACACAGAACATGATGAGGACATAGCTAAACCTCATGCCTGATTTCTAAAATAAAATTTGACAGGTGTCTTTCACATATATTCGGATTATAAGCATATTATGTAATAATATGAAATCCTCACATATCTTTTGCAAACTCAAGTTCATTATTTCAAATGTAGAACGCACGGAAAGCGTCCGCATAGAGAGACATTTCATGCGCTGGTGAAGATTGTGGGTGTTTATAGGGGTTTGATTTGTTTGTAGCTAAATTGTTAACAGTGCCAAACAGCGTTTCCCGTTGTTTACATCCTTGTTACATCTTTATGTCCTTGATACAACATACAATTAACGGTAGCAACTATGTATGTAAGATATCCATTTTAACAAATAAAATACTTACAGGTTGTGGCTCACAATCCACAGCTTCTTTTATTGCTAGCTGCTTTGAGAAGTTTTTGGCTGAATCTAGCATTAAACTGAGACATACCTGTCAACATTGGGTTGTGAAAATAAGGGATTCCCCCCTAATATGTTTTTCTGGAGCTGTTTTATTGTAAATAAACAGTTAAATGGGCTGTAATATTTCTTAATATTATTATTTACAAAAGAAAATGTAACAGTATACATTAGCAAACAGTTCAGCTTATTAAAATGAGCTATTATAAAGAAATAGAATCAAGTTATCAAATCTCATTATTCTTTTCTCATTGTATTACTCAAAGGGTAATAAAAGAGCAAAGAATGCATCTCATTTATTTAGATTTTTAGTTTAATTACATTAAATAACAGAGGTGTCACTTTAAAAATGCACACATCTAACGTTATAATGAAAGCATTCTACTGCTTTTCTAATGTTTTATTCTCATTTAGGACAAAATTGTGTTTGAAAAAAACCCCATAAAAAACGACGTCTTTAGATGTTATTATTATTAATTTTGTGTATATGTCTGTTCAAACACAAACACAAAACCCAGTATCCATGTACAGAATCCGTTTGGGAAACAGCGTCTGTTTATCACTATGGAGTGCATCTGACAGTCACACACTGCTTTATGACTGTTTTGAGGATAAATTTGAGGACATTTATTATAAGTGTTTCATGCCTAAATAAAATGAAAGCACAGAACAGACTCACATTTAAGAGGAAGGGGCGGCCCCTGGTGGTTCGGCGGTATGGGTTGCGTATAGAGAGGATTGGCTCTTTATTGCCACCCTTCAGAGAAAGACTGAAAATACAGGAGAAATACAGGAAAACACCTTTACAGGATGATAGCGGGATAGAACTGTAAAATACAGGAGAATCCTGGGAAAAACAGGAGGGTTGACAGGTATGCTGAGAGAGAGACCCTAAAGAGCTATCTTTTTATAATTCTCTGGAACATAATTAAAAGTAAACTGTAAGCACTTCTCTCTTGGTGTCATGCCCCTTGAAAGCCCAAATACAGCAACAGAAGAAGCTCTGTGAAAAGAGCAGCATTTAGATGGCATTTTAGCTTTCTCTATATAATGTTACAACACCTCTGTGACTATAGCCGCCTTTCCACTGCACACGACATTTGGACACGACTGTCGGAATACGCCCCCTTGTGGCAGTCGCACAGTATTTTCAGTGTTGTCGGGCACCATGGGGGAGACGCTGATTCTCGCAGTGTCCGAAATAAAAGATTCTCGCAGTGTCCGAAATAGGAGTGCAAGAGCAAGAGCCTTTATTCTCCGTGTGTTCACCATGGTTGAATGAATGAATGAATAAATGAATACTGAAACTCATAGGCCGCTAAAAATGTCTATAATAATATTTTTATTACTTATTTATGAATAGAAATGTTTTTTTTTATACAGACTTTTTCTGATTCAAAAAAATAACGAAAAAAACCCTATTTCTCATCTCGCGCGCACGGACTTGCTTGGACAACACTGAAATACATTACTTCCGGCCGGCCAGTCGCATACGGTCTAGTCGCAGGAGTTCAAATATTTCAACGGATCCGCGGCTCAAATCGGATCCGAATTTCCCGCATATGGAGATGATCGGAACTCCACGCACCTCACGGACTACTCTCCATTGGAAATGAATGACTTCCGGTCTGTCGCTTGTCGTGTGCAGTGGAAAGGCGGCTTAAGCCCCTTCAATGCACATTTCCTGGATTGTAAAACAGAGAGTTTATAACATCATTACCCCGGATGTATTTTTTTGTAGTCCCCAAATTTTGCTCCCTGTAGGCTTTGCTAAGCTAACTCTGTAAAAGCCAATGTCTCCCTTTGCATTGAACTTTGAGCATCTTACATTCAAGGATGTTGTTTATGTTCACACAGCTACATTACACATCAACTAAAGTTTAAAATAGGATAACACTGTTTATCTGATGTAACGCATGAGAAGCAGACATGGTGGGCGGGGTGAAGCAGCTCATTTGCTTTATAGCCACAGGCTACAAAAACAGCTACAATGTATTTAGACACCAAAATGGGCCTATTCTGGAGGCTGTAATAAATGATCTGATGGATATTTTCAGCTGAAACTATACAGACACATTCTGGAAACACCAAAGGCTTATCTTACATCTTGTGAAAGGGGTAAAAAAAAAAAAAAAAGGTGCCCTTTAATGATTAGAAGGTCAAACTATTTCTTCTTAATTACATGCACAGATGAATTGTTCACCACAAAACTAGCCAATGTGAGCTAACAAAATCATATGGTTAGTCTTGATTTCCTGGGGACTTTAAGCCCTGGACACACCAAGTTGACATTAAAGAACTAATATTGGGGAATATTGCAGGGTCGCCAAGTCTAAGAAAAGTATCCAGCCCAATGGCACATTTTGTCTGTTGTTTTCAATGAGAATGCACCATTTTTCCTAAAGCTTTATTTAAATGTGCTGGCATTTGGAGAATGTTAAACTCAGAGTTATACCAAAAGACTATAGAAGCTAAATGCAGAGCTGCAGAAGAGCTCTTAGCTGATTATTTTTTTGAAGAGCACAGACATTTTCAGCTGCATCGGTGGGCACATGCCCTATCAGTCTGCATAGAGGGAATTACCTGATGAAGTGACTTGCCTGTGTGAACAGAGGTATGCAAATCCATGACTGCATCCGAAAGCTCTAAAATGCTACATTTGGAGGCAGCATTTCAAAGTAGAAAGTCATCAATGTACATTCAAATCCTAATTCGGTTTCACAGAGAGGCAGTATAAATGTGTCCTTCACTGTAATTGAACCTTCAGAAATGGAGCGTATGGGATAGTGGGATATTCCCCTATCTCATACACTGTAAAAAATAAATCTGTAAAATTTACAATAAAAAAACTGGCAGCTGTGGTTGCCAGTATTTCACCGTTAAAAATACAGTACAAACCGTAAAAGTAATTTCTCATTTTTACAGTAAACTACTATATTTCATTAATTTATAGAGGTAATATGTCTGTATTTTGAATTACTAACACACTAACTACACATCTTTTGTTACACAGTTAGAAACGTTAAAACAGCCATACTTGGGTGAAGTGGTGAAAGTTATATAATGAACCAATGCTCATCACAAATAACTTATCCCACAAGCAGAAAAGTGGATCAGTGTATAGACCCTTCTCACATTTCCTGGTCTCTCAGTAGCGGAAGTCGTCATAGTTGGGAAAACTTAGAGCGCAGTGAATGGGAGAATACAACAAATAATTTTTTACAGTCTTATTTGCTGAAATAATCAAAGAAAAATGCCATGATGGTGTTATGAAGACTTCCAGAAAAAGGAAAAAAAATGTGTGCGACTGATGATGGCAGCCAGAGGGGAGAATAACGTCAAATTTACTGTCCTGTCCCATAGACACCGCGTTAGAAACGCCTCACACAAACAGTAATTCGTTTTTTGTAATTTGAAGCAAATATGATATAATACACACATAAATACATAGACATGTTCATACGTTTAAAAAAAAAAAACAGAATATCAAAAACTTAAGATTAACTTTAAGATTACGATGACCTTTAAGTGTGTCATAACAGGCTTGTGAAAAGGATCCATAGAAGGTGCTCAGTGTCATTCACACAGCTACTAAACACCAGTATGGTAACACGCATAAAATTACAGCCATGAAATAAACATTGCTTATCAACATTAGATTAACATAAATCTTTAAAGTATATCACAAGCTATATTTCCATACAAAAATGCGAATGAACTTTATGCGCAAAACTGGATCATCGCATAAAAGACATGCGAATAAAGCAGCGTTTCTATCCAACGAGTCAAAGCGGACAAAATCGTCACTTCCTGATTAACTGGTGCCAAATATCAACAGCAAAAACCTAATTTGCTGCAGTAGGAGAAGCTGTGTCAATCTTCTCTTCATTTAATAAATGACTTGTGCCTCAGAAGCCAATCCTGACACGCAGTGAACAGGCGGTGGCGTTTGAAGGTGTGAGCACAGACGCTCTTGATTCTGGAGGTCATTAATAATATAATAACACAACCACTGAAACGGTAAAGCGTTTTAGAATGACCAAAACAACATTTCAGATGTTTTACAATGTGCACAGCCTGCTGGTTTGTTCATTCACACACATTTTTATCATCACATGATCTCTTTTAACAAAATCACATGACCTTTTTTTAAAGTGTTTCCATCGCAGTTTAAAGTCAATTTACGGTAATTCGCCGTATATATTAAGGAAACATTCTGTTAACCAGGTTATGGATTTTTACGGTAGCATTTTTACAGTTTTTTACCAGTGAAATCACGGCCATTTTTTACAGTGCAGAGTGTGATCCATTTCTGAAAGTTAAAAAATATGAATACACGGTATCTCGAAGCACCGCTTGGATGTCAATCTGTGTGTGAATGTATGTTCTGGACCAATGTTTTTTACTTTTGATGCCATTTCTAGTCAGAATTTCATACTGTAGTAAGAATATTCAAATTCATATAGCTTTTAAAGCAAATCACCTACCCTGCCTTTAATAGATGTAAAGATGGCCTTACAGTTGTGCAATAACGCTCTTTAAACTTCAAATCACAGTACTTGTACTCTGTTTTTCCAGTTCCCAGAGATGAACAGTATCATGGCATCACATACCAAAGACTATCAGGGAAGAGTCGTGTTCTTCCTCATCCAAAATGCTGGACTGCTCACCGGATTCACTATAATTCTGCTTATTACCCTGTTCGCTGGAGATATCAATCTGGAGTAGAAAGAAAGCCAAGGGAAACAAAGAACAATTGTTTTCACTTCCAAAAAACCAAAAAACCTTGAGACACTGTTTTTTCCCTGTTTTTTTGTATTAAATTTGTACTGTGTTTGCGGTTGGGGAAAATGTAACACAATCAAATAGTCCAAAAGATTGATTTCTGTATTTTTGTAGCTGCTGTTGTTGCTCTGCTGTGGCTGTTTGTGTCTGTGAGTTGGCAACAATAGGTCGCTGTGTGTGCAGGAATTCCTCAGTACAGCCCGGCACCGAGTCTCTAAGCTGCTTTGTAGAACAAATGTCAGAGCTGCACCTTTTGACTGAGACCGTATATCATGTTTGCAAAGTCCAAGCACAGCGCATGAAGGTGAAGACTATTGATTTGCGCCTTTGTGTCTTTTCTAAATGGTATTAGGGTGTAGGTTAGTCTTTATTTAAGGTGGCGTTCTTACAGTTTAAGTTAACATTTAAGGATTGAGTAATAATTTAACACATTTTTTATAGGATTAGGTTTGGTTTAGGGTTAATTATATGGAAATATACTTAAATTATTGATTTAATAAGTATGTAATGTGTAATATTAACTGTGTATTAGCAGTTTTATATAGCACATGAAGTTAATAGTGCATTTGTGTTCTTCATACTAAAGTGTTATGCAAAAAGTTACAGACAAAGGTTATAAACACATACAGTGCACAGCATAAATGAGTACACCCACTTTTGAAAATGAATGTTTTTATCGATTTCTCACTATAAACAATACATTTTGATGTATTTAAACTGTTTGTTAAATAGTTCTATTCATTTACCTAAAGAGAAAACATTTACATTTAAATTAAAACTACAACGTTTTATATTTTGAATGGTTCTCTTGATCTTTTCTCATTATTGAATATTGTGTAATATTTCCCCCCTAACTTATTTATTGAGGTGTACTACTTTTTCACCCTGATCTTCAGTTTTGGTCATCTTAAAGGGCACCTATGGTTAAAAAATCATCTTTTGGAAGCTGTTTGGACAGGACAGTGTGTAGGTGTATAGTGTGTCCACAGTCATATTGGGGTGATATAAATGATTTAATGATATAAATGACGTCACCTTAGAATTATAAGGTTCTATCTGTGTTCTAAATGATTTTGAGATATTGAGCTTCAAAGTTTTTGCATGCCATATAGCAAACAACGTGTGTGTAACAGTTCTCTTTTATACATTAACATGACAGAGACCCTAAGGGTTCTCTAAATGTAAATGATCAAAGTTCTCTTACATTTGCAAATTGGAGTAAAAAACCAAGGTAAATGCAGATAGAACCTTCTAATTCTGAAAAGTCATTTTTCATTTGGAATTATAAGGTTCTATCTGGCAGATCTTTCATTGAAGCATTACTTTTCAAAAAATACAATCAAAAAAGTTGTTGTTGTAACAATTTGTTGATGCTTGAGACAATTTTTCCTGTTCAATTTAAGCATACAAGGCTGTGCTAAATATTTTTTTTCCAGTGCAGATGTTAATTTTATCTAATTAATATGTTAATATGTATTAAATTGTATGCTTTATATGAATGATTGAATTATATTTATTGAATTATATGCCCCATGAATTAAATTAAGTATTTGCCCTTCAAGGCTTAATATTAAATTGAAAGACTTTAAAAGAAACAGACGATTGATTAAATGAGTTTAATAAACACAGTTTCACTGACTACATGTAAACATAAATATATTTCGGATTTAATATATTCCTTTTTTATATTCATTTCTTTTTCAACAATGTAAAATGTAACATTTCATCTCAATGTCGGTGACGCGGTGGCGCAGTGGGTAGCATGATTGCCTCACAACAAGAAGGTCGCTGGTTCGAGCCTTGGCTGGATCAGTTGGCGTGTGGAGTTTGCATGTTCGCCCCGTGTTGGTGTGGGTTTCCTCCGGGTGCTCCGGTTTCCCCCACAAGCCCAAAAACATGCAGTATTGGGTAGGCTAAAATTGGCCAGGACAGTCGAGAAAAAAATCGGCAAATTGGCAATACTGTATATGTGTGATTGAGTGTGTATGGGTGTTTCCCAGTGATAGGTTGCAGCTGGAAGGGCATCCGCTGCATAAAACATATGGTGGATAAGTTGGCGGTTCATTCCGCTGTGGTGACCCCAGATTAATAATGAGACTAAGCCAAAGGAAAATGAATGAATGAATCTCAATGTCAAGAAATGCTTCTAAATCATCACATTTTGTGTGATATGGCATTATTTAGCCGACTCTGATTTTGTGTGATTTTGTCTTTCTGGTGTTTCCCACTGTCAATGGAGCAATCCGGCGAAATGACAAAGAAAGCTGATCCTGATTGGTCCTCGTGCGTGCATTAAAAATGCTGATTGGCTCACAGAAAGAACATTATAGAGCCAAGGTAAAGTAAAACCTTTTTTTTGTTTGTTAAATAAAAAGTTAAAATGTAAACAACATAAAAAACATCCCATAATGTAAATAAGTTGTCATTTAATAATTTGTTAATAACTCAATTTTGACAAAAATGTCAGATAGAAATGTATAATTCTAAGGTGACGATGTCTCCATAGTAACGGGTATGATCAGTATCAACAAGACAGGACATGCGCAAATCAACTGGGATTAAAAGATCTGTTCAGCTCGCTGTGATCATCAGTCATCATCAAATGTGATCAAGAATCAGTTTGATGTTTAAAATGTTTTTAAAACAGTGCACGTTTGTAGAGATTTACAGCGATTCTTAATCACAGCTGCATGTGAGTTCAAAAGAAGACACTAAAATGTTAAATGAGGTTTATTCTGTACATTAATATAACGAAGAGCCATACAGCAGTGGGCATTAACATGTATCCTGTCACATTTGCCACGCAAAAACAGTGCAAAGTTAAACGCATGTGTTGCATGTGTGTGTCCGCTGTGTGTGTATGTGTACATGCATGAACCTTTTTAATGAATGATATTGTGTGTGACACATCGAAAGGCTTGAATTAACTCCACAACAAATACATCAAATAATCATTGGGATAGTTTTTACTGTAGTATTTCTCACAAACGTCACGCGAGATCTGTTTCTTCATGTCTGTCACTGTGCTGTTTATCTGACGCAGCCGAGCTGGAGACTGAGACACACTCTGACTGGCATGTGGGACTAAAGGCACAGGCAACAAAAACAGCTACATTGTGTTCAAAACGGAAAATTACAAACTTAATAATCTGATGGGTGTTTCGAGCTGAAACTTAACAGACACATTCTGGAGACACAAAAAGACTTATCTTAAGTCTTGAAAAAGGGGCAAAATAGGTGCCCTTAAAGTCCAGTTTTGGCTTTGGTACTCACCATTTATTGATTCATTCATTTTCCTTCTGCTTAGTCGCTTTATTAATCTGGGGTCGCCACAGTGTAATGAACCGCCAACTTATCCAGCATATGTTTTACACAACGGATGCCCTTCCAGCTGCAACCCAGTACTAAGAAACATCTATTTACACACATGTACACTATGGACAATTTAGTTTATTCAGTTCACCTATAGCGTGTATCTTTGGACTGTAGGGGAAACTGGATCACCCGGAGGAAACCCACGCAGAACATGCTAACTGTCTCAGACAGGACTCGAATCAGTGACCTTATTGCTATGAGGTGACAGTGCTAACCACTGAGCCACCGTGTCGCCCTGATACTGACTAATATAATGCATATACACAATAATATGTATGAAATTTCTGTGAAGGGTTGTAAAAAATGTCTTTTTTTTGTTAGTTTTTCACCTGTTACGCTCAACGAAAGACCAAATGACCAAAGAAGGGTCTCATAACCTTAAGGTTAACTTCACACCTTTCTCCAAATTTCAGAAGGTAAAATATTGACCCTCAAGTATGACCAAATGACCAGAGAAGGGTCTCATGACCTTAAAGTTAACATTCTCCTCGTTTCAGGAGGTAGAATATTGACTCTATGATAATCATGCTGACTCTACAAACCTCAAATTTGTGCTTTGTGATCAGAAATAATGTGCACCTATTTGAGAGAGAGAGCAGGTCTGATCAATTCACTCTTCTCTCTTACCTAATAGGCCGACCTTTGGCCAGCACCCAAATTTTGACTATAAAGGTGAGGGTTTCTTGCTGAAACATTCAAAGCTCAGCCGTGGGATAATTGCACATCACCCTGTATTCTCAGACACACGTGTTGGTTTTCCAATGTGACTGCAACGGGCTCCCCAGACTTTGAAGAGGAAAATGATTGCATGTCTCTGAGGTTGTATATACTTATATCAAATTGCTTTGGTTTCATTATCGATCTTTTATCCATGTAATCCTTATTACTCGTCTTTATTTGGCATTATAAGCCTTTTATGCAGTTTTGTTGTACTTTGATTAATGATGTTCATGAGTATGATTCATGATTATTGGGATATGATATTATTATTGGGATAATTGATATCAGCTGTGTGTGTTAGCAGTAAACAGTTGTATTGATTGATTAGTATGACATATAGACCGTTATTAGTGCCTTCTCTTGTCGATTAGCACCACACCTGTCTCACTTGCATTAACACAAGCCATACTAAAGCCTTTTTGGTATATGCTGAAACATTTTACACACTACAATTTGGGGCATACTAAAACAAGGGTGTACTAATTTGTGCTGCATGGGCTCTGTATATTTGTTAAAAGTAGTTAAAGAATAGTTTGTATTTTTGTCTAGTTCTTTCTTGAGAGCTTTTTATCACCACTGTTGCCTTTTGATCACTAGATATACTTTTTTGTACACTGAATTATATTTATCTTGAAAAGTGTTTTAAGAGTATATATGACTGTTACATATTTCCTTATGTATAAATAACAAATAACAAGGTCATCATTTCTCAGTGTATTTTACTACTAGTAAAAAGACTAATCACCTTTAAACACACTTACATGTTGGTTTCCATAACACATGGAAATCCAGCATGTGTGTGAGCTTTCCCTATGTTTATTGTAAAAATTATTCTTTCTTAAAAACATGGCACTGAAACAGGTGTGTTTAAAACAATAGTGGTGAAATGTTCTGTGAAAATTCATCCATTCTGTAAAAAAATGCGCCATCAACGGTCCTTTACTGAGCAGGAGGTCAGCAATGTTTCACACGTTGTTATAACATATATTTCTTTCTGAATTGTGGCGTCTTTCAAAACATTGTTCAGAACAACAGTGTACTTTAGGTAAAACGTTAATTTTAGAAGGGAAAACGTATAAAGATGTGCAGTAAATTACAGAATCTTCATTTAAAACGACCAAAAATCCTTTAAAGTGGCAATCAAAAACGAAACACGTCTTTAAAACAACAACAGTTTAAGCAAATCAAAGAAGGGTCCAAACGGCAAAGATTTAGCCAATCATAACATCGAGACAGATTAATGATGATCTAAAATGACCTGAAAGTACAGTTACAGTGAGAAGATGTTTGAGGAAAGGTCAACTGTCTAAAAGAAGTCCTTCTAAAGCACTAATGTTCAAAAAATGGCATGCAAAACAACACATCACCTGGCCCAAAGACAAATATGGACTGATTGGAGTAAAACTGTTCTAATAAGATATGGTCATTGACAACATGTCAAAAGACACCCATATACTGAATTCAAGCCTAAGATCACTGTGAAGATTTTTTTTTATCAGTTTATCAGGTATCATGGATCAGTTTGACTACACCAAAATACTTGAAGAGAGATGAGATTCGAGGTTATATTCCCCTATGCCGAAGAGGAAATGCTCCTGAAATTAGTGCTTCAACAAAACAACGACCCCAAACACATAAGTAAATGAGTGACATCTTTGTCTCTGGCAAACAGGACTGAGGAAATGGAATGGCCAGTTCAGTGCCCTGAGGTGACTTTAGAATGCAGTTACTGGAGAAAAAAACATTCACAGGAACTGCGGGTTCTTCTTGGGCTGAGATACCTATAGGTTAGATCAACACCTTATATACCATTAAAACGATGTTTTCTCATTTTTTCCTCTCTTTTTACTATATTTTCTCTTCTGAGCTTAATAACACCAACACAGATGAAAAATTCTATGAAATCATGAACAATTCTGAAAAAAACAGGTAGAGCATCTTTTGATGCTAGACCAGCAGTAAGACCAGCCGAGCACACCAGCATCAAAACATACGTCACTATGCTCCTTCTTTTCAGCAGCAGGGCCCTTAAATAGTGGACATTTATTTATAAATTAGATCTTCCACAGATCTTCTCTTGATGTTCCTTATTTTACTTTAAAGACCAAATTTTACTGTTTTGTTTTTGAATTTTAATATAAAGCGCGCAGTAAAATTGTGTTTTACTATAACTTTGCAGATGTGTTTCTGCACAAATATAATTGGATGTTTATAAAAATATTTCTAAAACTACAAGCTTTTTGCACATCTCCTGTATTCTTTGGTGTATTCAGTGGTCTGTCAGAGACTGTAGATTTTCGCCATCTAGTGGATTAGAGTAGGTCATAATAATAGTCTTCTTCATTTAACTGAAAGTTTATCAAATTGAAGTAAAAAATTATCTAATGGATTAATTGTTTTACATTTGATACGCAATATTTATTTGGCAAATGCAGCCATTATAGTGTTACACAGTTGCTAACCTCATTAAACATAAACAGTAACAAATAGGTAATAACAACAACAAAAGTTTTACCCGACAGACACTGCTGTTGGCTGGAGAGAGTCCAGAAGGTTTGGAATAAAGCAGTTTTAAGTGGTTTAAAGTTAAGTTTGGATGTTTTGTGCGTGTGTGCGCGCGTATGTGTATCTATTACAGTCTATGGTATTAATCAGTTTTCTACCCTTTCTGTAATGATCACCGAAGAAGCGCTTGTTGTCTGTTATTTCACTTCTCCTCTCCAGCAGATGTCGACAGCCATCTCTCTTAAACTGGCATCTAAGGAAAAGAAGAACCGTACAACAAAGCATTAATGTTGTTAGTTTGATTATTTACAGTGGGGGACTCCTACAACTACTACTGTTATTATTATAGTTGTTATTTTCTTGGCTACTTTATTAAATAATATTTTTTTTTACTCTGAAAAAAGCCTGATTTCAGTCCGCGTGATTTTGATGACCACAGTTGTTATTTCGTGCAGAGACCGTCTTCCTAAAGCTCTCCAGGAACACTTCCGTAAATTCGCGAGTGCTTGGTATATATGCTCGCTGGTCATCGAGTAAAGGTCAATAACCTGGAAAACTCGTCTTATCTGGATCGAGGTGATCGGGGAGTTTGCTGTGAGTTTCTGTGCCACCACATATATGCTGTGTCTAATGATTTTTGATACTTTTACAAACACCAAGACTGTTAGAGTGATATATATTACTGTTTGACTGTTTTTATGCAAATTATTCTTATATATAATATAGTTGTCATTATGTAGTTGCACTATCTAGATGCAAGTAAACATTAATTCACTACTTAAAGGGCTGGTTATGACTAGACAGATGTAATTTGATTTGATTTGTGTTCAGCTTTCAATGTAATTATTTCTTTTTCTGCTTGATTTTGAAGGTCATGGATGAGGTGCAGATTCGTCAGTACAGAGAAGAGGATGATGAAGAAATAAAGGAGGTTTTCACTATCGGAATGAGTGAACACATCCCGTCATCCTGCATGCATGTCCTCAAGCAGCCCCTGGCGCAGATGTTTCTGGGATGCGTGTTTTGCGCTTTACTGACCAGCTCGATGTCCATCCTTTTGCCAGTACTCGCAGTCACGCTGCTTTTGGCCGCAGGCAGGCAAAGCGTGTGTTTCATGTTCAACAAGTACATCCAAACGTCCCTTGAACAAGATCTAAGCCACATTCAGCAGACCTACATGGATCCAGCGAACGCCTGCTTCTGGGTTGCCGAAAGCCAAGGTCGTGTTGTGGGTACAGTCGGTTGTTTACCTTCAGAGAAAGACACGAACTTCCTGGAACTGAAGAGGATGTCTGTTAAAAAGGCTTATCGGGGAAAAGGCATCGCTAAAGCGCTGTGCCGTACTGTGGCTGATTTTGCTCGTGAGCGTGGTTATTTAGGAGTAATCCTGCACACCTCTGTGGTCCAGACAGACGCACAGAAGCTCTATGAGCACATGGGCTACCAGAAGATCAGAGAATTTAGTGCTCCAGATTTTATTGCCAAGCTGACTAATTTCACACTGATGGAGTATCAGCTCATTGTAAAACGTCACAACTAAGAAAGACACCTCTGCAGTTCTCGATAAAAGGGCTTTTTTACACTGGTTCAAATCAATAATGAAGCACACCACTATCTTCGATTGTCTGTTTCTTTCTAAAAAATCTACTTTGAAGAAAAGGACGTATTATTTATGGGAAATTATTTAAATAAGGAGGAATAAAATCAGTTTTCTTATGCGAGTGACTTTTTAAAATATGATTCAAAGGATTCGTTTAACTCATTTGCTTATCTTGTTGTTCCTATCCTTTAGTACTTTTCTTCATCTTCAGATAACAAATATCTTTTTTAATGAATCGCTTTTATTGAGTTTTTAATCAGATGTTAATAACATGTATAGATTTCTATCCCTACTTTAATCCAACATATTGAATGTTCAAAGACTAGATAGGAGGTTTTTATTCACATATGAACAAAGATCAGAAATTATAATTAGAAGCTCTATCATATATTACTGACATGCGAGACAAGCGAACCTCCATGAAGCTCAAATATGGCATGAAAGAATGAATCTAATTTGTTCTCACGTCAAAGATCAAATCTGAAGGCTGTAAACATTGTTTGCTGCTCACTGTTTCATGCTAAATTCTTTACAATACTTGTATTAAGCTGCTTCGTATGTATTTAAAGCTTTTGATGCGTCTGCATTTTGGATAAGTAGACTTTCAGTGGATGTAAAGAAGTCACTTAGATTTGATTACAAATTCTGAAGTTGAGTTAAAGTCTAATAGGTCTGAAATGACAAGAGGATGAACAAATGAAGATGAATTTACTCTGCCTCTTTTCTTTGTTGAACAAAAAGATATTTAAATGTTGGGAAATGCTGGGACCCATCGACATTCATTGTAGGAAAAACTACTATAAAAGTTAATGGGTAACCAGCATTCTTCAAAATGTCTCTTGTGTTCAACAGAAGAAACAAACTCAAATAGGTTTTGAACAAGTGAAAGTTTATTAAATGATAACAGATTTAATTTTGGGTCAAACTATTCCTTAACAACCTATTACAGAATCAAAACAATGTATTTTTGTTCATTTCACCACAGAGTATTTAACAAGCGTTAGAGACACTTGTGCTTGGAGAAAATGCCATCGAGTTTGTATACATTGATGTGATGCTGAAGATCCTTTCTGTATTTATACGTAGCAGCTTCTTGGACTCTGAAAAAAGCGGCAGTTCCCTGTAAAACAGGGATCACCAATCTTGGTCCTGGAGGTCCGGTGTCCCTGCAGGGTTTAGCTCCAACTTGTCTCAAAACACCTGCCTGGATGTTTCAAGTATACCTAGTGAGAGCTTGATTAGCTTGTTCAGGTGTGTTGATTAGGGTTGGAGCTAAAATGCGCAGGACACCGGACCTCCAGGAACAAGTTTGGTGATCCCTGCTGTAGAACAAGAATTTTTGTTTCGACTGTAAGGCAAATGAGATGTAAATACCTTGAAACCGTCAGACTGGATTTAACAGGAACTGCTTGCGGTGTGAAGGACGTTACATTTCCAGCTCTGTTAGTATTGATGTTGATTGTACACTTGTTTACACTTGCTAACAAGGGATTGAATCAGCTGAGCTTTACCTATAGTTTTTAACTGATAAAATAATATAAGAATGTGATTGACCTGAGGCTAAATGACTTCATTGTAAAACATTCAGTGTAACATGCATCTGAGTATAATCATTTTTGTTTTGTAATTTGTTGTAAGAAATCAATAAAAACTTATAAATGTCCTGTGTTTTAACAAATATACACAGTTTGTATATACACATATGTTTTTCAGAGATATCAGTAATTCATAGAACAGTTGTGTACTGTTGGACAGTCCTGGCCTGTGTTTATTCATTTGTTATTTTTAGGGTAAAAGCACAGAAGATGTGAAAATTTATGATGTTTTTTTTTTCTTTTCTTTCTGCACTCTTCAGTCTGAGACACACATAAACCTGCTTGCAGGAAGCTACAAAATCAGTCACACATATAGAGGGCAGTCCAAATATTAAAGGGTCATTGACTAGTTACTGTGTAATGCAGTTTTAACTTTTTTAGGCCTAAAGCACCCTTCTTCCTGGCTTAGTGTCAAGATTATAGTCCCTAAAATTGACTTTAACTCTGCCCCTTGGCATGGCTTTGCTTCAATGTTCAAAGAGGCAATTAAAACGGCTGACACCCCCTGACCAGTGCACTGACTACTGAACAAGGGTGCTGATCGAGACGAACCCACTGTCTGTCACCAACAATGACCGCACCACGTCAATCTTGAATCAGCGCCTCCTATTGGACAAAAGTGATAAACAAAAATCCTTACTAGTGAAAAAAATATATGTACAATTTTCAGCCATTTTGATTAAAATGATCTTAAATGCCTTGAAGTCCTCATTATTGCAGTTGGTTTGATGCTCTCTGCCATGTCTCTGTTGTGCCTGGACCCTTCATTAATGCATTGAGTATTTTTGAGGGTGGTTGATTAGCTCTGTGAGCAACAGCAGTGGTCTGAGCAGTGGTCTGAAGCTGAAAAGATCATGTGATGCCATACGGGAAGTTTTCATTCTCAGTCATCTGAACTAAAGCAAAGAACTTACACTGACTTCTATACTCTGTCTAAATAGCATAGCTTTTTAAAATTTATATAGTCTTGATGCTAATCACAATATACTAGTTTTATTTATAAACGCATTTGTTGTTGTTGTTTTTGTACGATTGCATCCTGTTGCTCTTGTCTGGAAGCAGTCATGTCTCTCTGATGATTTTCAAGCTGGAGAAGCCTGTGTGATGGTAAGCTTAACTAGTACTCACAGCATTTATAGTCCCCATGAAACTAAATGAACCATATTGATATTGTTAGCTCACATTGTATTGTGGGCTAAAAAAAAACATGTTTATTCATTCATTCATTTTCTTTTCGGCTAAGTGCCTTTAATAATCTGGGGTCACACATACATGTCTTTGGAGTGTGGGGGAAACCCACGTGAACACAGGGAGAACATGCAAACTCCACACAAAAATGCCAACTGACCCAGCTGGGGCTTGAACCAGCGACCTTCTTGCTGTGAGGCGTTTGTGCTACTCATTACGCCACTGTGATGCAAATTATGTTAATTTTATTCAATAACTACCATAAATGTATTTAATATACATGGTTTTACTATAAATTAAAAGTAGTTTGTATGCTATTTCCACTTACATTCACCTTTTAATTAATAAATAAGCGCTCGAACCAGCGACCTTCTAGCTGTGAGGCGATTATGCTACTTATGTTATTAAGGAAAAAAAAAGCAGTTTGTCCTAATCTGAAATTAAAATCTGAAATGGCACTTTCTGTTTTTTTTTTCAGTTATATTGTAAGATTACAGGATTTTTAGATATTGGGCGTGGCTAACATGGTTAACCACGCCCCTTCAACTTTCCGTTTTGACAACAAACAGAAACTGTGTGGAGGAGGTGCTCTCTGGAAACTCTTTTCCCAAACTTTCTGAATGACATGCCTACTTTACTACATCCATTCGGCTCACAGCGGAAAAACCAAGCCACGCCCACTGTTTTCTCATTTAATATTCAGTTTCTCTAGGAACTGTCACAATATGAAAAAAAAAAAAGGTCGCAGCTTCCGGTTCATGGGGACTTTAAACACTCTTGACTACATATTTAGTTATGCATAGAACGATGGTTGTAAAAATCGAATAGGTTAACAAACGAGTAATTAAATTCCACTTGAAATCAAAATGTAGCGCACATTGTTATTCTTTAGGCGAACAATTAATCATTTAATCTACTGGAAAAAAAAGTTTGTTAAGGTAAACTTCAATCAACGTCTTCCATGTTTAAAGGGGCGGTCCTTTTGTGATGATGTCAGCTTGAGTCACAATTTTCTTAACCACGCCCCGTTACCGCTAGTTTGCTAAAGCCGCCTTTCCACTGCACACGACATGTGGACACGACTGTCGGAATACGCCCCCTTGTGACAGACGCACAGTATTTTCAGTGTTGTCGGGCACCATGGGGGAGACACTGAATCTCGCAGTGTCCGAAATAAAGGATTCTCGCAGTGTCCGAAATAAAGGAGTGCAAGAGCAAGAGCCTTTATTCTCCATGTGTTCACCATGGTTGAATGAAGGAATAAACAAATGAATACGGAAACTCATAGACTTATAAAAATTTTGGAGGGAATAGAGACATCATAAAAAATATATTTTTATTACTCATTTATGAATGGATTTTTTTTTTAATACAGACTTTTTCTCATAAAAAAAATTATGAAAAAAAATCCTATTTCTCATCTCGTGCGCACAGACCTGCTTGGACAACACTGAAATAGATCACTTCCGGTCGGCCGGTCGCATACGGTCTAGTCTCAGGAGTTCAAATATTTCAACGGATCCGCAGCTCAAATCGGATCCGAATTTTCCGCATACGGAGATGATCGGAACTCCCCGCACCTCACGGACTACTCGCCATTGGAAATGAATGACTTCCGGTCTGTCGCTTGTCGTTTGTCGTGTGCAGTGGAAAGGCGGCTTAAGAGGGAATGATGCGCAAAAATTAATGCCGAGTTCAGACTGCATGATTTTCAAAGTAGTCGTGTCACAGATGTGTTCACACTGCATGCCTATCTGGGCTAGCGTTTTTTCGCTGCTTTGTTTACACTGCAAGATGGATCGGCGACAGGGAGTTTCACACTGCATGACTTCAAAATAGGAAAGTCGACAACTTTGTCCAAACTAAATCTCACACCCAAAAACACGTAGTATATCTTTTGTTATTAACGACAAGACGAGAAAGAAACCTTTAATGGGGTAGAAAATGCAAATTTGCTCATTGGCTTTGAAGGGAATTAGCAATTTCTCCTCACCTTTTTTATTTTTTGACCGGGTTGGGTTGTGATATTGCTCACATGACATGTCAAACAGACACGGGAGCTCCTGCCAAATTTACACAAATTTCCCCCCTATTTCTTGTGTCCGAATAAACTGAAAATGAGCGCTTTTAACTTCTCCCTCAACCTCCCGCTGGCCTGCAGGTACCCACACTAGTGAATGCTGCTCTCTCATTGGCTGTAGGCGATTGCTGGTGTTATGTTCAGTCAAAACACATTTCACACGGCATGATTTGAATCGCCGACAGCTCCAGATATTCAGCACGCCAAATATCTCCTGGGCATCGGCGACTCATCGGCTATCACTCATTTGATAGTTCATATTGTGTGATTGTCACTCGCGTACACGAGTACCGATTTGCCTGTGATTTCAGGCATTTGTCGGCAATTTCTCAAAACCTGTCGGCGAGTCAAAATTGGGGCTAAAATCATGCAGTCTGAACTAGGCATGAGCCATGCCCCTACTCAATATTCAGTTTCAGTTGGAGGTAATTCAACATACTGAAATAAAAGTCTCAGCAACTTCTGATTCACACAGACATTATTTGACTTAGTTAACTTTGTAGATTATCGAAACAAAGTCATTTTTTTATGAATTAACTTGCACAGATGAATTATTCTCGTTGAGAATAACAATGTGAGCTAGCAAAATACACATTGTAAAATTTATTTCACACAAACTTTGCATCTTAACATGTTTTCCTACAACCCATTTTAATCTTAGTCCTGAGGCCAAATGGTGTGGTTTCAGATCCGGGAGTATCGGGATGCCGATTATGCTGCGGTGAGGATGATTTACTCCACTGGCTTCAGAGAGCACATTGAGACGGTGTATCTTCAGGCCCTGAAGCAGCCATGGGCTCAAGCTCTGCTTTGTGGAGTTTTTCTGCTTATCCAAATCTTCGGATCATTCCTGACCAGTCTTATAGGTGTCGGAGGAGTCTTGCTGGTTATTCGGATCTCAGTACAGTATTTTTTCGAGCGGGGAATTCAGCTTGGGCTCAGCGAGGATCTGTTGGACATCAGGAGCTCCTACATGCAGACTGGGAGCAAGAGCTGCTTTTGGGTTGCCGAAGAGAAAGGGTCTATTGTCGGGACGGTGGGCATATTGCCCTGTGTGGAGGAGCCAGGTGCCTGGGAACTGAAAAGGATCTCTGTGAAAAGGGAGTTTCGGGGCCGTGGCCTCGCGAAAGCTCTTTGTAAAACAGCTTTGGAATTTGCTGCCAGACATAGTGTGAGGAGAGTGGTGCTTTTCACCTCCATGGTCCAAACTGATGCTCACAAGCTGTACAACACCATTGGGTTCAAAAAGGAAGAGGAGTTTGTGTGGCCATCGCTTCCTGGCAGACTGATCAAGTTCATGGTGTTTAAATATTCACACGGGACGGCAGGGTGACGTGATGTCATTCTGAAAAGGGAAATAAGATTATCTATTCATGTCATATGGTGGCATTAATACCATGTTTACCAGCAATTGTGCGTGTGTGTTTTTTGCTCATTTCTATTCAGAAAACTTGATCCATATATATAATGACTTTCCTAGGCTATATGGAATACCAAATCCTTAAAGCTCAAAATCCCACAGCATGCAGATAAAATGGTATCATTCCAATGGCAAAGATTGTAGTTATATTATTTTCATAATTTTATGTTGAAGACATTTTAACTACTTGAAAAGTTGTCATCTTTGAAATGTTTCACAGGGCTTATAGACAACATTGGATGGCAAGCTGTTCGGCAAGAAAAAATAACGCTATGTATTATTGTTGTTATTATTGATAGCATGAGGTTGCTATTTGTTTGGCTATAAGTGCATTATGAATGGGTGTTTCTGTACAACAGTAGGCTTGCCTTAAAGGGGTGGTCCAGAGTGTATTTTGAAAGCTTGATTGTGTTTATGGGGTGCAAATCATTGTGTGCTCATGCTTCATTTGTGAAAAATCACGTTATTTTTTTCATATATCTTACGTTAATTATATACTGCTTCTCAGCTAACATGAAAACGACTGTCATATTTCCTAGTTCCTCCAAAGGCCTGCCCTCAAGAGGTCAGCTAACATAATGTGCTGAGATTCGTGGATCGGCTCCATGTCACCAGGAAGCATCTCTGCTATAACATTACAGCACATCTGGCCATGCCCCTTCACTTCACGGGGTGTACGTTTGTAACCTGAAGGGTTTATGACATCATTAACCAGGATGTATTTTTTTTGTAGTCCTCAAACTTCATTCGCTGTAGTCTTTGCTAAGCTAACTCTGTAAAAGCCAATGTCTCCCTTTGCATTGAACTTTGGGCATGTTACATTTAGAGATGTTGTTTATGTTCACACAGCTACATTACACATCAACTAAAGTTGAAAATATGATATCGTAGTGGACCACCCCTTTACTATGCAAAATTGCAATCGTGAGTTTATTTTTTACAATTTGGATTTTTTCATCTTTTCAGGAATAAACTATTTCTCATATTTATATGAGGGTGATTCTGAGTTGTTATCTCGTAATTCATAGGGGAGCACCGGGCACAAAAGTAACGTGGGGTAAAATGTAGCAGAGTTTAAGGTATTTGCTCAGGGTTAACCCTGGCATGCTTCCAAGGTTTACACCAAAGTGTCGGTAGATGTCTTCCTGACAATTATTGAAAAAGTTTGGCGAAATTTGGATGAGAAACACAGGAGAAACCATTTCTGCAGCATTCTGCGTCAGTATTTTTTATTATAGTCGTTGTTTTTTTATTTAAAGAAAATCTGTGAAAGTATGAACGTAAAAATTTATATTGCTGTGATTACCGTCTTCTAGGCTAAAAGATAAAACCATTTTAAAAGATGTAAAAAACACAGTGAGTGCTAATCAGTTTTGAAGAAAACACGAGACAGCGGGGTTAGCAGTAACAGGGTATTACGATTAAGCCACACACTGTTGGACACCAGTTAAACTAACACAATAATTTTTAGAATTTTGAGTGTAATGTTGGGAACTTTTTATATAAAAATGTGTTTAATAGAAAATATATTTTTAATAGAAAAAATCCAAATTTGTTTATCCAGTAGATAAATAAATAAATAAACAGGTGCTATGTAGAATAATAAATAAATTGAGCTAATACTGTGGAAATATAGCTACTATTTAAAGTAAACAGAAATTAAATTAACTGTGTGAAATCTGCCTTTGTAAGCATGTGTTAACTTATCACTAACCCTCTGACTGTTACAGCTTACCCCACTGGAGGGGTAAATTGTAAAAAAAATTCTCCTGGCACGTTTGGCAAAACTGCCAAAAGGTCCAGCGGTCATACAACCAGTGCTCGTTTGTAGGCTTGTGTGTTGTGAGTAAAAAAACAACAACAAGTGGTTTATCTAACCCCATTATTTTGTTCATTATTTGGCCAAAACAAAAAAGTGTTACTTTGTGCCCCGCTCTCCCCTTCATCCCCAGACGTATCCAAAAATATGAAACGGCTGTATATTGGCTAAAATCTAAATTATTCCTTGGCTGGAAAACGTATGCTACTCCCATGGTAAACTCCTTAGAGAATGATTTCAGAATGTCTATTTGAAGAGATATCAGACTCCATTTTATGCCCTTTTCGACATATGAGCCAAAACAGCCCATTAAGCAGGCAGTTTTGTAAACAGAGCGCGGCTCGCGGGCGGTGAGTCTCTCCCGCTGTGCGTGACGTCGCGCTCCTCAGGAAGTAGCTGTCACGTCCACATTGTGCGGGAATAGACACAACACAGCACCAAAAAAACGCCACGGTAAGTTAAAATCCAAAGCTTAAAATAAAAAGAATGAAGGAACCGTTGAACAGCCTCACATCCTCGATTTTTTTTGCCACTGTGAGTGCTCATCCTCAGTGAGGGATGAAGCGGCTGTATATAAATAGGCGGTGGCTGATCGATGACAGGATTGACGGGACGCTGGCGATGCTTTCAACATCCCTTTAAATGGACCGTTTTTATCACTTTGGTTACAGCTTTTAGACTAGTGAAATTACAGTGAAGGTTGTAAAAATCTGGAATATTTATTTGTTGAATTATGGGGACGGAACAGATGGACGAGGCTGGCATGTGCTTCATCAGTTGATCATTGCACGGGAAATAAGCAAATATACACTCTCACACAATCACATTGTGTTCATTCATCGTCTTTACAGTACATTCATTCTTTCAGTCATTCATTCTAAGTTTTCATTATTTTTAGAAAAGACTAAGTAGAATTATTTACAGTTGAATCAGAATTATTTACCCTCCTTATTTATTAGCCCCTTGTATATTTCCCCCCAATTTCTGTTTAACGGGGAGGGGATTTTTTCAACACATTTCTAAACATAATAGTTTCAATAAAAAAAAATTCAGTTTAATAAAACAGATTTCTTTTATCTTTGCCACGATGACAGTACTATTTTACTAGATATATTTTTTAAGATATTAAAAAAATGCTTAAATGGCAATTTAAAGGCTTAACTGATTAGGCAAGTTAGGTTATAGGCAAGTCATATGGGGAGAAAAAAATTCTTAATGGGACTAATAATATTGACCTTAAAATAGCTTTTAAAAATAAAAACTGCTATTATTCTAGCAGAAATAAAAGAAAAATAAGACTGTCTCCAGAAGAAATAAATCTCATTGAAAATATTGTGAAAACTCCTTGCTTTGTTTTTTTGAAAAAGAAAAAGAATCACAGGAAGGCAATAATAATTTCAACTGTAGCCTATATAACAGTGTGTTTATAGTATTTTAGTGCAAGAAATCATGAGTCATACACTGAAATGTCATTTAGAGTAGCAAAAAGTTTCACAAAAGTGGTGTGAAAAAGTATTTTCCCTCACTGATTTCTTATTTTTTGTTTGTCACACTTTAGTGTTTCAGATCATTCATTCATTCATTCATTCATTCATTCATTCATTCATTCATTCATTCATTCATTCATTTATTTATTTGTTCATTCATTCAATCATTCAATCATTCATTTGTCCATTCATTCATTTGTTCATTCATTCATTTGTTCATTCATTCATTTGTCCATTCATTCATTCATTCATTTGTTCATTCATTCTTTCTTTCATTCATTCATTCATTTGTCCATTCATTCATTTATTCATTCATTTGTTCATTCATTTGTTCATTCTTTCATTCATTCATTCATTCATTCATTCATTAGTTCATTCATTCATTTATTCATTTCATGTGTGTGCGTGTGTGTTAATGAGAGTGTGGGTGTTTCCAGTCTTTGGTGTTTCCCAGCACTGGGGGTTTTACTCTCTGTGATGGCTTGTTTCTGAAAGGGCATCCAGTGCATAAAACATTTACCAGAGTAATTGCTGGTTCATTCCGCTGTGGTGACCCGTCACAAATCAGACTAAGCCGAGGGAAAGTGAATGTTATGTTTTAAACATTTTACACGTGTGTGTATATATTTGTGTAAAATGTTTAAAATAACACACAAACATACACACACATTGTTATTTTTAATATCCTCTCTGTCTCTGTATGTTACGTTTGCATTTCCCATCATTCAAACCTCATTCCCTATCAAATCCCCAACATGCTCAGCTGACCGTCTATCTCTGTATAAAACTGAGAGACGCTGTTTCATAGAGTGGTCAGATTTATCTGTGCATTAGCTGAACGTCTGCTCTCAGACTGTCCCACAATTGTTTACTGGTTTTTGTGAGCACGCTGTTTTCAACTGTAACAGTATGGCAGTGAATGGCGAGTGCATTGCAAACATCAGCGTTTGCTTTCTGTGTGCAAAATGTAATAAAGAAATAAGCCCTCAGGGATTCAGTGCAGTGGTAGTTTATAAAGAGTGTTAATCCTGTCAGCATGTGTATGTGTTTTTGTTCGTCTGCCGAGGTTGTGCGCACCTCTCCTCACTGTGTTCGGCTTTATATTGGAAGCTGCGTCACATTCAAATAGGCCTGGAGAGAAACAGAGAACCAGTCTTAAAGAGACCTGCACCTTGTATGCCAAGCTCGCAAACATATGTGTGTGTGAACAGATTTGGTGTTGTCCGGCCATGAGAAACCGTAGTAGAAAGAGAGCTGTTAAAGCCAGTGATCGCCTCCGTACAAAGCTGAGCGTGTCCTTTGGTAATCCAGTGATTAATATGTGAAGGATAATAATGTACCGTCAGCTGGTTATTATCGCAAAATAAATCCCCACAGCATGATCAGGACTGTCTTGTACCACTCTGAAGGAGTGTATTTAGAAGTAATGGAGTATGTTAGGGTTGTTTTTAGTGTTTTTACTTACTGTATGAATAAAAATGATTGCGAAATACACCGACAAAGCTACATGGGTACTTGGATATATGGTTGTATTTTGTGTTTGTGACTGTGATTTGTTTTTTATTTTCTTTTAATATTGTTATTATTATTTTATGAAAAGCCTGACCAGGGAGGTGGGCTGCAAATTAGCTTTATGTTATACCCTACATATCATCGGTTGTCTCACCATTACTATTTCAGTGTATTGTCTCTGTTAAATAAATATATGACTGCAGATGATGATCAGTTATACCGTTTAGTGTCTTATTGGTAGGGCCAGATGGAATCTGCGGACATTTTTTGCTATTTCTGCTCAGAATATTGTTAAAAATCTGCGGATTTATGCGGAATGATTTTGGGAGTATCATAACTAAAACCTTAATATATGAAATAAAAAGTAATACATTTTTGATCTTTTATTTAATGTTTACAATGTGAATCCAATTAGATGCACTTTATTTGGTAAACAAAGCAAGTCTCTCATATAAAATATCTACTAAAAGACAGAAAATATACTTTACAAACTGTATTGTGAATAAATCATACGAATATTCTCATATTAGTCAATATTATTACTGAAATTAATTTAAAAACTATAAATATACATGTACACACATTTACACCAGTAAATAAATTAAAGGCTTAAAATCTGCGGAAATCTGTGGAATTATGCGCGTGCAGATTCCGTGTGGCCCTACTAGCTATTTATCTATTATAACATAAATAATATATGTATTTGAAATTATTTAAAAAATTGGGATAATAGTGAAATATTAAAAAAGGATATTAGCAAATTAGTTTCATAGGTTATAAAGTAGCAGTCGTTCATAGCTGCTTTATATGTATTTTTGATGTGTATTTTTAATAATCTGGCAGAAAATCATCAAAAAAATAAAATAAATAAATAAATATAAATATATAAACAATATCACACGAGTAGCAGTGTGATATGGCTGTATATCGGCACTGGTGAGAGGCGTGCGGTGGCAAAAGGCTGCAGGCCGAGCCAAATCACACTGCTATTCCTATGATATTGCATTAAACAGTTCGACAGTATAGTCATGTACATTCATTCATTCATTTTCTTTTCGGCTTAGTCCCTTTATTAATCCTGGGTCGCCACAGCGGAATGAACCGCCAACTTATCCAGCATTTGTTTTACGCAGCGGATGCCCTTCCAGCCGCAACCCATCACTGGGAAACATCCATGCATTCTCATACACACACATACAGCTTGCCCAATTCACCTGTACCGCATATCTTTGGACTGTGGGGGAAACCGGAGCACCCGGAGGAAACCCACGCGAACACGGGGAGAACATGCAAACTCCACACAGAAATACCAACTGACCCAGCTGAGGCTCGAAGCAACGACCTTCTTGCTTAGAGGCGACAGCATTACCTACTGCGCCACCGTGTCGCCATAATCATGTATATAAAAAACAAAATCAAACACGTAAAGTCTCAAAAACCTTTTGTATGAGGAACTACTTTCTTCCACCGTTCATTCACATCTGCAGCTGACGTCATAACAGCAGAAACCCTTGCTACTTCACAAACATAATTTAAGAGCTAGTATTTGAATGATTCTCTAACATAATGTCTACAATGATGACAAAACAGGTGATTTTGCTCACATTTTAAGATTATAAGGCTGAATGGCGTGAAATGCCATCAGCCTAAAGAGATTTCCCAGTATTTCCGTTGCAATCAAGATATCACAATTATTAACCCTGAAAAAGCTCTACAACCTACAAAAGAGCGTGATAGACTTAGAATAATACGTACCTCTTTTATAATGATTTTATCAGCTGAAATTACGCTAAGTATTTCACCACTAAGGGCTTATTATGCTGTCTCTGTCGCCAACTTGTGGATGTACAACGTCAACCATCTTTGCTCTGCTCAATGACAGGCTGATGAATGCGCTGTATCTCCGACATTATAAATATTTAAAATAAGCACTATCCTTATGAATAAACTGCATAGTTGCAATAAAAAAAGCCTCAAAAGTACATTATGTTGTCCAACAGCTGCAATATTTGTCAAAGTTTAGCGAGTTTATTGATTTGCTCTCACTCTATGTGGCTGGAGTAACACAGAAGGGTGAGGAGGCTGTACAAGTGCTGTTATTGCAGAATAACACATGGCTATCAGTCAATCAGATTCGAGAATGTATGTATGAATATTTGCACCACTGTTATTTTAGTATAGATAGACAATTTTAAAATATATATTTTGTACTAGCTGCTGTTAGAATATTTTCGGCTTTCATTTTTAATTCATTTTTAATTTCATTTGAAGTGCTTTGTAATTTTCATTTATTTTTAAAGCTTAATAATTCATAAATATATCCTTTAATACATAATATGTTATTGAAATGATATAACTGTGAGTTTTTTTCTCTGAAATACACAAAAATGTTATATTTTTATAATGTACATCTTTATTTAATGCCTTTAAAAGAATTAGTTTGAAGTGCCAATCAATTTGTGCTTTTTTGTATTAGTTTTACCATAATAACACTGGACATCACTGGACATAATTCACAGCATGTTCAATAAAAGGTATTTACTGTATGTTCTCCATTTCACTTTTAATCACTCAAATTCACACACAAGTCCATTTAATCGATATCCAGTGTTTGAGGGCTTTAGGACCCAGCTGCGCTTCTTTTCTCTCCTGCAGCACAGACATTAGCGCAGTTGCACTGCTCTCACACACTCACCTACCAACACAGATCTGTCAGACAGACTTACACACAAACACACACGCTCACACACATGTCTGTCTCACACATGTCTGACAGTTCACACATGTCGAGCGGTTTCTCTGAGCTCTCTCTCCTCCTGCGTCCTCTCTGCCTCCCAGTCTGAAGCATCATCCTCTGGACAGAGCAGTGGTGATGATGATGAGATAGAGAAGGACAGACAGAGGGACGGTGCTTTGGGGGTTGAAAAGACTGCGCTGGTTGCTGGAGCAGGGCAAGAAACCTTTGTGAGTGTCTCGGCAGGAGCAGCATGTCTCAGATGAAGAGATACACTTACAGCAGGGTGAGTGTCTCACACACACCTCTCTCGTGTGTGACTGTAATGAAGTGGAGGGTGTGTTGTTGATGTGTGCAGGTGTTTTAGTGTCAGGCGTGAGAGTTTGCGTGGGCTCGGGCTTCTGGAATTTGTAAGGCTCAGCTTTTAGCTGAAATGCACTCGCTCGTGAACTGCACGATCAATTGTTTGTGTTTTTGTGTGGCAGTTGAATGAGTAATGCATTCAAAAGACATGCACAGATAGATGTGATGCAGTTGACTGTTGGTACTGCTTTGATTTCATCAACGGGAAAGTCATTATTTATTTGCCTTTGAGCCGTTCTCAACTAAAATAGAATGTATTTTGAGAAATGCTGGCAAGCAAACAGTTTTGGTTCCCGTTGACTTCCATTGTATGGATAAAGATTTGTTTAAATTTTAGCATTCATCAGCACATTTTGTGTTCATTGGACAGAACAATGTCATGTAAACTTTTAAACGACTTGAGGGTGAGCAATTGGTGACTTTTTATTTTTAATATTTATTTATTTAGATTTATTTATTATTTTTATGGCGTCACGGTTGCGGAGTGAGTAGCACGATCACCTAGCAGCAAGAAGGTCGCTGGTTCGAGCCTCAGCTGGGTCAGTTGGCATTTCTGTGTGGAGTTTGCATGTTCTCCCCGTGGTTGCGTGGGTTTCCTCCGGGTGCTCCGGTTTCCCCCACAAGTCCAAAGACATGCAGTACAGGTGAATTGGGTAGGCTAAATTGTCCGTAGTGTATGTGTGTGAATGAGTGTGTATGGATGTTTCCCAGTGATGGGTTGCAGCTGGAAGGGCATCCGCTGCGTAAAACATATGCTGGGTAAATCGGCGGTTCACTGTGGTGACCCCAGATTAATAAAGGGACTAAGCTGAAAAAGAAAATGAATGAATAAATGAACATTATTTTTATTATTTAATATATATTTAATTTCTGTCAGGCCATCTGCGATTTAGGTGTTTTTTGTTATTCTGTAAAAACATTAAAGACTATTTTAGATGAACTGTGGTCCTTGGTGTTTCATATAATCCATGTCAATGGTTACTGATACTTTGAGAGTCAAAAAAGCAGCCGAGACTAAATATCTGTGAAAATAAAAAATAATATTCTGCCAATACCTTCAGTCTGGGTAAGAAACTGCACATTATTTGCAACATACTTAATTCAAAGTGTCTGCAAATGGTCATGAGCTTATTCACAACATACTGTAATCCGAGCTAACTTCCAATGTACAACAGTAAGAGAGAATGCATTTGTTATATTGTTCATTGATGATGTTGTGATTATTTTGGAATCGTAGCTTGACCACTGATTTAGCCACACAAAATATCTTTAATGTCCAAATAAAGAAAAAAAGTCACCTATATTTGGACAAGAGTGAGTAAATTAGCAGCAAATCTTCATTTTTGGTGAAACTATCCATTCAACTAAACGAATCAAAGCCTTTAGCTAAACATCAGTCTCCGTCAATAACATGGTTTAATGTACTAATAACCTGCTACTTACAGTACATCTCATGACATAAATCTACTGCCATTATCCCATATAAAACATTAAGTAGCCCTGCTATAAACGTAAAACCTCAGTTCAAGTGGGCTGTTGGTGACTAGCAACGATTCCCCACAAGAATAATAAAACCTGTAATTATTCACATTATGGGAAACAGCCATAAAAAA
>CAIGQQ010031933.1:826495-840965 GCA_903798035.1 Danio albolineatus
GATAAACATTTCTTTTTCCATCATGATGGCAACTTAATGTCTAATATATATCTTAGTATTAATTGAAAAATCCTAATTGTTTTGTGAGGATTAGGTTTAGGGTTAGAAGATTGAAAATCATATTAGACATTAAGTTGCCATCATGATGGAAAAAGAAATGTTTATCTTTTTTATTCATATGAATGTTTTTCATCAAAGATGGAATAAATTACTCAAACATTGGCCTGTATTACATGTTCACCCATGATTTAGCATTTTGATAATACATTTTGGTCACACTTGATAGTTTTTGCTGTTAAGAAACCATTTACTACTTTTAGCTCAACCAACTTTTAAGTTGCTGCTTATTACTAGTATTAAAGATAGTTGGATTTAAGTATTAGGCTTATTAGCAATGTTGAATAAGATGCAGAATATGTACTTTAAAAGTACTAATAAACAGTCAATATTAATATAATAGGTAGATAATAAGTCACTACACTCTCAGAAATAAAGGTACGCGAGCTGTCACTGGGGTGGTACCTTTTTTAAAAGATACACATTTGCACTTAAAGATTCTAAATTGGTACCATAAAAGTATATACTAGTACCTAAACATTTTAAGAGGAACACTTTTGTACTTTTTAGGTACTAATATGTATCCTTGAGGTATTAATGTGGTCCCTTTAGGTGCAAATGTGTACCTTTTAAAAAGGTATCACCCCAGTGACAGCTCGCGTACCTTTATTTCTGAGAGTGTGGTTATTGCTGAACAGAAAATGCATAGAAAGTCCTGTCAAAAACACAGAGGCTTTGTGTCCAGCACATGACACACATATAGAACAGCTTCATATTTGTAAGGAACCTAACATTATTCAGATTCTTCCATTGTAATTCTTTCGTGGTCCACAAGATCCAACCCAATAATCACATTCCCGAACCCCTCGTTTTGTACTGTCTCAATGAGTAATTTCTGCTGAGTCATGAGTCAGTTATTTGTAACTGGTGTCCTGTGCACATGACGTATTCTTCGTCTTATTTCAGCATTAGTCAGCAACTTCATTATATTACAGTTACAGTATCTGTGTAATGAATGTAAATGTGCCACTGCAGTCAGTCTCTGCACAGCTCAGTGTTTGGGAGTTTCAGGAGAGGTCACTTCCATCACTTTTGTTTCATGTCTTTTGTTCTGGTGTAACCTAATAAAGCTCCCACCTCTTCAGAGCTTTTATAGTTTAGGAGGAATCATTAATACCGATGCATATATCGTGCCTTAACCTGTTATCTTGTATCTCTGTGCTTAGTATAGTTTCAGAGATGAGACTCATTTTGGAGCCATGCAGCCTCAGTGTGATTTGACACAATTTAAATGTCTAAATGAAAGTGAAATGGAGCAGGTCTCTCAGGATCAGCTGGTGTGTGTGTGTGTGTGTGTGTTTGAGTTTCTGCTCATTGTGACTGCAGGTAACACTTCTTCTTCTAGAGTCGTCTGCAGTGAAGATTGAGGCTGCGTCACAACTTTTTAAGCTGTGTGTGCAGGTCCGAGTTTTCCTAAATAACCCTCAATTGTCCTCTTAGACATATAATCTGGAGGCCAGCTCAGATATCTAATGAGAAGACTGATTGTCTGGAGGTTTGGAAAAATCAAGGGCCCTGATCAGTAAGCAGATTTTTTTTTTACTGTGGGGGACCACAACACAATCACAATATATGAGCCAGCTGTAAAGTTGTCAAAAGTATCAATTTAGCTACTAATTAGAAGCAGAAATCAGAATCAGAAAGGGCTTTATTGCCAGGTATGTTCACACATACGAGGAATTTGTTTTCGTGACAAAGCTTACAGTGTAACAGAATTACAGAGACAGGATAAAAAAACAGATAATAAATAGGTTCAAAAAATAGAAGTAAGTGTTAAATGCAAATATACAAATTAACAAGTGTATGTACAGGCATATTACTATATACAACGTTATATGTGCAGCTGTTATGTACAAATTGCCATGTAAAGTGTGTTGTTAAATAAGTGTATTTGTTTATAAAAAGTGTATTGCAAGTAGTGATGTTGGTTCCACGATTATTATCATCAAGTGTTCATGAGATGGATTGCCTGGGGGAAGAAACTGTTTCTGTGTCGGGCTGTTCTGGTGCGCAGTGCTCTGTAGCGTCGACCGGAAGGTAAAAGTTCAAAGAGGCAGTGTGCTGGGTGTGTGGGGTCCAGAGTGATTTTGGCAGCCCTTCTGCTCGCTCTGGATAAGTACAGTTCTTGGAGAGTAGGGAGGGTTGTACCAATGATTCGCTCAGCAGTCCGAACTATTCGACGTAGTCTTCGAAGGTCAGATTTGGTAGCTGAGCTAAACTAGACAGTTATTGAAGTGCAGATGACTGATTCAATGATGGAAGTGTAGATCTGTTTCTCCTTTGGGAGGTTGAACGTCCTCAAAAATGCAAAAATGTGAAAATTAGCTGCTAACATTTTGAGCACATTCTATAGTAAGTGACAGTCTAGGCAAACCAGAAACCCTACAGTGAACTCATTGCTGAGTAGCACTTTAAAATAACTTTTTTTTTTACTATTGCTGTTTTGTCTGTGCATTAATATATTAAATATGGTATTTTTCACCGCCTCCTAAATAATTGAGTAATTTATTCAACTGATTTGTTTAAAACTGCTGATTCAGTCAGAAATGAATGAAACAAGTGAACTGCCTTTATTAGTGACTACACCATTTAATTAGTTGGTTAATTCGAAAACAAATTCATTCAAGAGAACAATATTTATCATTTATTTAATCAGTTTGCTCATCCAATTTGTTCACAAAATCTGATGATTTCTGAATAAAATAGGGAACCGCTTTATTAATCACTGAATCACTAATTCAATCAATTTATTGTGATTTATTTTTGAATGAAACAATGTAATTGAATCTAGGCATGAGCCGGTATAAGATTCTGATGGTATGATAACCTTGGATAAAAATATCCCGGTTTCACGATATGACGGTATTGGGTTCACTGCTCTAAAATTTTGTTTTTTTTTAATATCTGGCTAAGAACAAAACCTTTTTCCCCTTTGAACACAATATATTTTATTTTGAGAAACGTTTAAAGTATTTTGGGGCAGTAAACAAGTAAATCATTGACTTCTGCGGTCTTCATCTGTTTAAAAAACACAGATGTCTTTACAATTTATACCTAAAAAAGCGGGAAAAAAATGTAAATAAAAAAATCTTACACATACCTTAGGAACAGTATAGCAGAAAATTTTGGCGGTATGAAAACCTTGACCTTTTCATACCGCGGTATGCCTTGAACGGTTATCGCCCATGCCTAATTGAATCATTAATTCATTTTTTTTTCCCAAAAACAAGGATTCATTCTGAAGTAACCTTCATTATGAAGTAAAGAATGAACAACAAAAATGAAGATGTATTCTGAAATAAATCGAATAAACTGCTTTTATCACTCATTGAATTATTCATTCAACCACTTTGTTCCAAAACACTTCATTTCCAGATGAAACAAGTGAACTGCCTTAACTGCCATTGAATCATTCACTCAAGGAATTTGTTCACAAAACATTAGATTCATTCTTAACACTTGAACTACTGGTGCGGTCATTTTAACCATTTGCTTTTATTTGTAATTTATTAACTGTTAAACTAAAACTCTTATAACTATAGTGCCCTGACCATTCCTGAATGTGTGTGTATTTAATTTTAACAGAATTGACTTTAATGATTGCATGCATTTCAGCGTCAGACATGTTTACCCTGCATCTTTAATTATGCGTGCCTCTGTTGTTCTTGCAACATTCTGCTAACAAAAACATAATTTCTGATAGCAAAACATGAAACTTTCCTTTAGACATGTCTTTCAAACTTTCGAAAACAACATTTTCATCGCAGCCAAATAACTTTGCTCTCCCACTTGCCAGATAAAGGTGAGCTAAGCACCTTTGCAGGAGGTCTAGTAACTCGTACACAATTATAGGCTATGTTCTAAAAAAAAAAAAAAATCTAAACAAATCATATTTTTAGGGTAATGGCATTTAAAGCTTAATTCTAAAATTCCAGTAGAAGCTTCGAATAAAAATATGATTTGACAAAAATTCAGTTCAGTACAGTCTATGGGCATAATAGTAGTAGTAGTAGTAATAGAATTCTGGTAATTCCAGTGTTAAACAAAAGAGTGATGGAATCATTCAGTCATTCAGCTCACTCATTCAAAATGTGGATTCATTTTTCAATTAAACAAGTGAACGGTGTTTCGATTTAATCAAAAGCTCCTTTATAGTCATTTTAAGTGTTATTGTTTCTCTTGTTCCAGACGACGAGCAGCGGCAGCAGCAGAATGAGTTCAGATGGAGGTGGGCGTCCTGTTAAGGTGGGCTCTTTGGTTGAAGTCATCGGTAAAGGTCACAGAGGCACCGTGGCTTACATTGGAAACACCCTCTTCGCTTCTGGAAAATGGGTGGGAGTCATTCTGGATGAACCCAAAGGCAAGAACGATGGGACTGTGCAGGGCAAACGATATTTCCTCTGTCAGGAGAACCATGGGATATTTGTACGCCAATCGCAGGTACTGTACTTGCTGCTTATATATAAACACTGAAAATAGGAGATGTTTTTCTTTGGAGTTCTTAGAAACTTGTGTGAACTCTTGCAGATTCAGTTAGTAGAAGACGGGGCTGATACGACATCTCCTGAAACACCTGAAGCCCTCACCTCCAAAATGCTGAAGCGAGGTAGGGAAGCAGTTTCAGGCACTAACCGCAGCATCTGCATGCACCCATAGACGACACGTAAAATTGTAATGAACTCTTTTTATCTTTCCTTCTCAGAGATAATTGAAGGCCTAAAGTCAAACAAAGTGGTGAGTGAGGAAAGGGACCTAAACAATGACGAATATGTTCTTGACAAATCTGTTTCTGTGTAATTGTGTACATTCACATCATGTTTCCCAAACAAACTAGTCATATGAAATGAGAATTTTGCAGACAAGAAAGATCAGTTTGACCTGAGCCACCGGTTACATTATAGATTTTTATCAACCTGAAAACATTCCTCAAAATATTATTCGAACGCTGATTTCTCTGGTTATAGATACATTCTTTAAATGTTCTTCTACCATTATGAAAACACATTCATCATACTATTATTAAAATATTTAATTACAGCAATGAAAATAAGTATTGAACACGTCACCATTTTTCTCAAAAAATATATTTCTAAAGGTGCTATTCACTTGAATTTTCCCCAGATGTTGATAACAACCAATATGCAAAAAAACAACAAAACCAAATCTAATTAGTTTACAAATGAAGTTGAAGTAAAATGAAATGGCACAAAGAAAAAGTATTGAACACATAAAGAAACGGGGGTGTAGAAAGGCAGTGAAAGCCCAGACAGCAGCTAAAATCTCTCAGTAGTTCTTTAGCAGCCATCTGCCCTTCGTCATTATAAATTAATATTTAATGTTTCAGTCCAACATCAACATTAGAAGGATGATGGAGATGAAACCAGGGTGGACATTTCAGCAAGATAATGATTCAAAACACAGCCAAGGAAACTCTCAAATGCTTTCAGAAAAAGAAGATCAAGCTGTAGAATGGCCCAGCCAATCACCTGACTTGAATACAATAGAAAATACAAATTAAAAATCAGATTTGATAGACGAGACACACAGAACCATCAAGATTTGTACACTCTGTTGAAGTCTGTGAAAAACTCATGTGAATTCATTCTCCATATGAGAGGCATCTTTAAGCTGTCATCACCAAAAAAGCCTTTTATATAAAGTATTGTTTACAATTCAGTAGTTCAGTATTTTCTCCTTGTGTCATTTCTTTGTTATTAGACATAACTACTTTTTCTGATTTTTTTTGTTTTGTTTAATTTTTATTAGGGATGTTCCGATCGAAGATCGGTATCGGCTGATAATCACATTTTTATGACTCGATCGGTACTTGCTGATCTGGCCGATCTTATGAACCAATCACATGAACTAATCGCAAGTGTTTACAATTGTTTTTTTTTTTTTTGTGAGGCTGCTTCTGACCATTGCAACATCCTTAATTTATTCTGTTAGGCAAGGCGAGATCTCATACATACATACAAGGAAAATGTGCTTGTGCAATGGCAACGTTATATAAAGCTTGAAGCATCAGAATCTGTACTTTGTATCAGCTGATCACAATGACAAAGAATCAGTACTCCGTATATCAGCTGCAAAAATCCTGATCAGAGCATCCCTCATTTTTATGTTTTTTTTTTCCGAAATCAGGTTCAATTCCATGTCAGTAGCTCTTTTAGAAATATTATTCCCAGGAAAAAAACATGACGTGTTCAGTACTTATTTTCCCCGCCGTATATGGTTGTATAAACATAGCATTCTTAGCATTTTGTATAATTGACTAAATGTTATTTGAACATTTCGTTCTCTGATCATATAAACATTCTCTGGAGGTTATTCTATGATAATGAAAAGTGTTTTACAAAACACTAGAACATTCAATTCTCTGGTTATATAGATGTTTACCATTGTATACCATTGCTTTTTAAACTTTCTTAAACTTTTCAACTTTAAAGTGGTACAGTATCTGCTGTATAATGCAAATAATGTTACCATTCTTAGACACGTGAATGCTAAAGTTATTGTTATATTTACTGCTCTTTGTGTGAATAGGTCTTAATGGTGTTTGTCACTGGCTGCACCAGAAACAGCAGAGAAATAAATGCTAAAAGAAATCTGTGCTGTTAGAAATGCTGTCTGCTGAAAATTGAAGAATGTGCACTGTGTCTCAGTCATTAGTTTGAACAAAGCAGTTTTACTTTACTTTACACTACTTTACACTACTACTAAATGGCTCAAAAATATGTTTTCAGAAAGCTAGAAATCTTTGGCACTTACAAAAATTATTTCTTCCTTGAATGTTCATTCACCTGGCCTAAGAACAACTTGTTAAAGGGTTTTTATTATGTGGATTTCAAACCCTGTAAGACCATATTTGCTCTTTTGTCATCTCTGATTAGAGCCAGTCAGATTCGAGCTCACTGTTTTTGCTAGTTTTGTTTGTAATATGCAATACACAGATATGCATTTTGAGGCTGACACTACTTACGGTGAATGTATTTTATATATTACCTTTCCTTTCCAGTAGAGGGAGATATAGTAACACTGTCTTGCAATGACACGTGGCTCATCCTATCTCTGTTTCTACCAAAGTGAACCACTATTCCCTTCTGATTCCGCTTCTTACATCAATTTAACAAGCATGTCTGTGTAGTTACTAAAAAAACAAAAGTAAATATTCATATTATATACTGCATGAACACACATTTAGTCTTTCCCGCTTGTGAGTAAGAAGTGTGCTTGATTTGTAAAATACTTAAAAAAAAATTTAAATATACTATTATATACTAATATATTATTTTTAATATACTGTCCTTTCATGTAATATTACATTAAAGAAATGAAAGACCGCTTAGTTGTAGAAGAGTACCGTTTTCTGACTATTTTTTTAAGACTTGTTCCAAACCGATTTGAGATTTTGTTCTGTTGAACACGTTTTTCACAAATGAGTAGGATAAATTTATTGCAAATTTTTATCTGCTATAAAAATGTTAACGAACTACAGTGCACAAACATTTACCAAATTAGCATGCCCTGTCAAAAAAGTCTTGTGATTTAGTTTTAACAGATTGTGTAATAACAAAATAGCAGAAAATGACAGATATATTTGGGTGGAGGAAGAGATACAAACATTTTTGAAATGTAAAATATTAGAAAGATTCAAGTGACGACCATTCGTCCGTCATCAAAAAACTTAACTTGCTTGAGCATCTGCGCTAGCAAAGAGCAGTCTCTTGCCTGCGTTTATTTATTTTCGTGTTTCGTGTTTAGAGTTGCAGGTAATCTATTATATAAGAAAAATGGTTCACAGTGGCTTCTGCCACTGCCGCAAAATTCCATTTTTCTTTTTGATATTTGGTGCCAGTTAATCAGGAAGTGATGATTTTGTTCTTTTTGACTCATTTTTTGACTCATTGAATTGCAATATTCCAGATTTGAGCATAAGTTTAATTTGCATCTTTGGATGGAAACATTGCTACTGACTTCCATGGTATTTGTTTATCCTATGTGTTTACCAGTTTTCAACATTCTTCAAAATATATTTATATTTTGTTTGTTAAACAAAACAAAAAAGAAATCAAAATTTTCTGGACTAGGATTAGGATGAATAAATTATGACAATTTTATTTGTATATTATATTTAATATAAATTATTATATTATATTATATTTAATATAAAATAAATAATTATATTTAGGCAAAATATCCATTTAAATTATTTGAAATTTAACTCATGATAATTAACAATACTCATCACAATAACAATACTACATTTTTAAGACAAAATTTGTTAATATTACTTAATTAAAATTGTCACTTTCAAATCAATTAAAATTATCAGTGCTTCAGTGCTGTTTTTTTAAGTTGTTGTTGTTGTTGTTTTTATGTGTGTTAAAACTAAAAATTGTGTATTTCAAGGATCTTAAAGTAGTTTGTAGTGTTTTGCTCTGGAATTAAAAACTAGATATTTATAGAAATGTATTATCTATTCAGGGTACAAATTGACACAAATGCATTATGTCTGTCATAATTACATTAAGGCATACTGTAGTTCGACCATAAATGAAAATTTACGCACTATGTACTCAACCTGTTTCAAATCTTTTTGAGTTTCTTTTTCTGTTGAACACAAAAGACGTTTGAACATGCTGGAAACCAGTAACCACTGACATCCATACTGAGAAAAACAATTACAATAGAAGTCAGTGGTTACTGGTTTCCAACATTCTTCCAAATATTTTTTGGTGTTTTAAACAGAAGAAACAAACCCAAAACAGGTTTGAAACAAGTGTAGGGTGAATTAAACTCTTTAGTATATGAAATGTTTTTAATAAAAAGTGCTCTTTTAAAACTATGATCCAGTGTACTTCTTTTCACAAGGGTCCTAAACATGCACTGACTAACACAAACATGCATGAACCCAAACTGTCACAAACATTTTATAAGGCCACTGTCCAAGACTGTACAGTTTACATGTGAGTCTTGATGTGTTTGTATGTGAGCTATTTTGATGCTCATTACAAACACACGGGCTGATCAAACACTAATCCGTCCCTCTTCCTCCTCCATCTGTGTGTGCAGCGAGGAACCAAACCCAAAAAGGTGCCGCATGTTTCTCTAACCTCTGTTTCCATAGCAGTGGCAGCATTGAACCGCTCTGTTGCATGGCGTCACACAAACAGCACTTCATCTGCGTGTGTGTATGTGTGTGCGTGTTCATCAGGAGTGTTTGAGTCTGCAGTATATTGTTTCTGTTAATTTTATGTACATTTATTCATGCGTGCTAGTGCTTCGCCGGCTGGATGGCAGTGTTCTTTGATGAATGACTGCTTTTAAATGGATATTACGAATTAGCATGCAGTGTTTGTTGTTGTAGAATGTGGGAGAGAAAGAGATTTTAACTTGTTAATATTTTGATTAACTTTTTATCTTCTAGTTTGTCTGTGTGAAGCATATTTATAACATGTGTACATTAAAATGTACATTAAATTGCTGCAAATAAGGTTTTTCCTCTATCAATATGGCAAAGTTTAATACAGCTTTAATTTTTACCCCATATATAATTTTTTTTTGTACTTACAACCCTAAATCAGACAAAGTTGGGACAGTAAGGAAAAAGCAAGAAAGAAGTGATTTCTAAATTTTCTTTAACTTGTATTTCATTGCAGACAATACAACAAACATTATTTATGGTGATTTTATTTATTATTTTTTAAAATAAACACATATTACAATTTTGGTTCCTGCAACACATTGCAAAAAACAGTTGTAACAGTACAGCATTGACCACTTTGTAATGTTGCCATTCCTTTTCACAACACTTGAATGACTTTTAGGGACTGAAGACACCAAGTGATGAAGTGTTTCAGGTGTAATTGTGTCCCGTTCTTCATTCAAACAAGTCTTAAGGTGGGCAACAATATGGGGTCTTCGTTGTCACATTTTGTGCTTCAAAATGTGCCTAACATTCTCTATTGGAGACAGGTCGGGACTGCAGGCAGGCCAGTCAAGTACTTGTATCCTCTTTCTCCACCACAATCAAGTCTTTGTAATTTGTGCAGAGTGGGGTTTTGCATTGTCTTGTTGAAATATGCATGTGCGTCCCTGGAAAAGAATCTCTATGTACTTTACAGCATTAATGGTGCATCACCCAAGAGCAAGTTACCTTTGCCAAGGCACTGACACAACCCAATACTAGGACACACCCTGGCTTTTCCAGTTGTTGCTGGTAACAGTTTTGACGATCCTCTTCTTCTTTGGTCTGGAGCACACAGTGTCCATTTCTCCCCAAAAATACCTGAAATACTGATTCATCTGACCACAGTACATGTTTCCACTTTGTGATGGTCCACTCCAGATGCCTCCATGCCCAGAGAAGTCAACGGTTCTTCTGGACATTGTTAACATGGGGCTTCCTTTTTGATCCGGCCCATCTTTACACCTAAAGGACTAGACCTTTCCTGGGTGCTGCTTTTGTACCAAATAATTACCATCACCTGTTGAAGTCACCTGTTTCAAATCACATTATTATAGCCCAATTACTAGTCCTAAATTGCTTCTATTCCAATTTTCTTTGGAATGTGTTGCAGGTCTGAATGACAGAAAGGATGTATATTTATAAATGAAATGAAGTTGACCAGACAAAACATGAAATATTTTGTGTTCATATTGTCTGCAAAGAAATACAAGTCAAAGTAAATTTGAAAATCACTACTTTCTTTTTTTATTTACGTTTTTCACACTGTCCCAACTTTTTCTGATTTAGGGTTGTAACTTACTGTTAAATTTACATAACAATATTAATGCATTTTTTGAATATAAATATACAATATTAATGTTAATGTTTTTTGTGGGTCTGTTCAAGGTTTAAAAGATTTAAGTAAATAAATGTCATAACATAAAATGTAAAAAAAAAAAATGCGCTACAGTTTTCCATAAGGCTACATTTCGAAAGTGCATGCAGGAGCATGTTTACTGTTACTGATGTTTTCAGGTTTGTGTGTGATGAAAGACTGAGAGAGATATTTTAGTAAGTGCTTCCTTCCCTCTGGCTTGGCATTAGCTGTCTTGTCATTAGATCGCCACTGAAATATTGGACTTGAAAGCTCAGCTTGTGCATCCCTGCGTTTTCTTCTAAATGTCAGCGCTTGAGGAAATGGTATTTAAGAGGTTTTCTAGTTCAGCCTGTCAGTATGGATTGTTTTGAAGCTTTTTCTATGAGGGTTAAAGCACAAATGGAGGGCCCATGTTTGCCTGGCTTCAAACCTTCACTCCTTTTGAATTGTACTATAAACATTGGTCAGTATGGGTTTATTTGGTTTAATTTTTTGCTTTAATCTTTACTGATTGTCAGTGATCGCGGTCATCTTGGTGAATTCATTAATTCAGTAATATTTTTTATATAATGCAAAATTATGAAGAATACAATACTGTCAAAATTAGCAAAGCATTTATCATCATTGAGTTGAGAGTGTGCAATAATAATAACAAAAATCATATCTCAATATTAGTCTCCTATTTATTGTTTTTTTTTCAATAAGTTTATTATCTGACTTAAATAAGTCAGATAATAAAACTGACAGTAGGTGGTAAAAGGTTGCAGTCTTTATTGAGCGATTTGTTAAATTAGTCATCAAAGCAATTCATTTAGAATGGCCAATTTAGAGAGAAACTTGCACTTACTAATCTTAAAATATTTGCCAGTGCCTTTGATTTGTCTCAAGATATGCATTACAAATATTTAAAAATATATATACAACAGTTTATAGATTAAAATAAAAATTAAAGGTCCTAATTGAACTAAACTTGTCAGTCAAAGTAGTCCTAAATGTTTAAAATATTGTTTGAATATTTAAAATCATTAACACATTTTAATTGTGTTCACAATATTAGGGAAATCGTTTTTAAAATCATAAAAACCAAACCTATAGGAAATATTTTTCCTTGCAAAGCTTGAATTTTTGGAACATACAGTAGGCTATTCTAGCTGCATTCTGTTTTAGCATGCAGTGAATTCTTAGCATTTGCACTTGTTATCATTATATTTTGTTCTAAACAATAGCATTATGTTTTAAAAAGCAGTATTATTTTTAAAATCGCATAGTATTTGAAAAAATTGACATGTTATTTTAAAGGCTCTTGCAAGTGTTATCATATAAATACAGAATCTACAAACGAACAGCACGTACAGTAAATAAATAGGAAAAAGAATTATATTTCTATAGAAAGCACATTATAAACTTTGCCATAGTTAAATCATTACAGAAAATCTAGAATGTTAATTATCAGTAAGTAAGGGATAAAGTACATCCAGTCGGTTGTTCTTGCAGAATGCAGCCTGACAGCTGTCCAATGTGAAGTGGAGGGCTGTGGTAAGATTGAATGGCTTTATTCTGTGATTATCCCACTTTTTAAATGGTTGCTTCCTACAAAATTAAACAATTAGCCTCACAACTTTGATCTGAGCTGCAATGATTTACTCTCTTCTTAATTAAACCTAAAGCTTAGTGTCAGCAGTTGTTATCTGTGAGTAGCACGCATTGGAATGTAGTGATTGACCAATCAGAATGAAGCATTCCAGAGAGTCGCGCATAAACAGTTGTAATAATAATCGACTCTGATTACAGATTAGACCTGATAAATGCAGGCCATAGATGTTAAGTGAAAAATGGAGACTAGCATGCAGAATGCAGAGTAAATCTTGTTTATTTTTCAGTTTTGTTCAACCCTCTCTCTCTATTTCTCTCTCTCTCTCTCTCTCTCTCTCTCTTGCTTTCTCTCTGTGTTTTCTACTACACATCACTTTTCACTCCTGCAGAGCTGTAATGTGATACATCAAGCTGTCTCCATCTCTGCACACTCTTCTGTAATGGATCCTCAAATAATGACACCATTGCTCTCACAAACTGCAGAAATGCATTTTCAAATCATACAATGTGTTTTTTTCCCTGTACAGTTTATTGTGTCCTGTCTAATTTGGCCAAAAATAATCCTGTTTTTTCACAAATAATAACTTCATCATTTATATTTTTTAACATGATTTACAGAAGAGACTCTCTAAAATGTCATTCAGTGTAACAATGGTTTAAATCTCAGAAAATATTGTTTGTTTATAGCAAGAATCATTTGCTGACATATTAAAAAACATAGTATGTGGTCACAGTGTGTCACGTTCAGAAGAAGGCGATGAGTCAGGATATACAAAAGGTAGTCTTTATTAACTAGTATAGTCATATATCACTTAGAAGAAGGTTGAAACTTGGACGAAGGCAAGGGGTTAGGTGTCCGATCAGAAGATATTGTACACAGAGTACATAGAGTCACTTCCCTGATAGGAGATATGGTGATGGAGAAGGATAAGGAGCACAGGAGGGTGTCCAAGGCAAGATGAGGAACAGGTAGGGAGAAACGTGTCCATCGATGATACCCGACGAAGGGCTAGTGGCAGAGTGGGGCTTTTAAGGGTGGTGGTTAATAGGCTGGTGATGGTGCACGGCTGGAGGAAGGTCTCGGTGATTGTGATGAGTGATGAGATGATGAGTGGCGAGCTGGGGATGTTACACAGTGCAGCCCCAAATGCTAATTCATGGCTTTTTTTAAACATCATTGGGGGTCTGTAATTAATAACAGAATGCTAATCCTTTAAGATCCCTTATTCGTAAACTTGACAACTACCTACTAACTACTAATAAGCAGCAAGTTAGAAGTTCATTGAGTTAAAAGAAAAATGCAATGGTTAGTTGATAGTGGTCCCCAAACTAAAGTATAGCTAAAAAAAGGTAACACTTTAGCCCAAGTAACAATTCTCACTATTCACTAGTGGCTTATTATCTGCCTGTTATGAAGGTATTGTCTGTTTATGGACCCTTTTTATATTTCCGGATTTCTCAGCAGCAGAAGTCGTCATAAGTGGGTAAACTTAGAGCGCAGTGAATTGGAGAGTACAACAAATAATTTTATTGCATTCCTATTTGCTCAAATAATAAAAGCAAAACTGAACTATTCTGTTATCAAGACTTTCAGAAAAACATCAAACTTACTGTCGCACTCACCCTGAAAAAAAGAGTTTTCTGTTTGTTCAAACTACTTGAACAAACAGCTGGTCCAATGAGCTGAAACACAATTCCTGAGGTTTTTTTTTTTCATGGGGAAAATTTTTATCTGGTTCCACTTGAATTTGTAAAATCTAATAAATTAACTTAATTCCTTTATGTTGTCCCAACAAATCGATTGTGTGTATCCCAGCATTTTTTTACAAACACTTCACATAAGCGGTAATCCATTTCTTTGTAATTTGATGCAAAGATGATATAATACAAAGTATAGCTTTATATATATATTAAAAACTTTCAAGGGTTTG
>CAIGQQ010031933.1:841365-861036 GCA_903798035.1 Danio albolineatus
ATATATATAAATTTTATAACAATGTTGGCCTCACCACATCATTAAATTTCACATCATCACATCACACAAAAAAACAACAACAAATACATTCAATATCATAACACAAATCCCATAAAAAAGCCTTAAAAAAGTTATTGCTATTAAATAGTAACACTATTACTATTATACTGTTATATAACTCATACTCAAATACCAGTATTTAAAATCCTAATAGCAGTTAACTTAAATGACATTTGATACTCGTTTTTTCTTACTCGAAGCTGCCTAAAAGGCCTTTTTGATGGCAAATGCTAAAATGCAATATTTAAAGTATGTGAATAATCTTCGGTAATGACATGTGCTTTCTGTTGAACTCTTATTTGATCAATTTCATTCAGTTGTCTTTGTGGTTTACCCACAATTGCTTTAGCAATTTTATCTTGACACAGTTTTTGCTTTTCTTTAACTGGCAATAATCCATACCACACTGTCATGATAAAACACTCTCAACCAGCTCCATATCTCAACAATCTTAATCTTACCAACATCTCCAAAATATGTTAACCTCCTAATTAGAATATGTCTGCACTGCTTTTTAACAACTTCTATTCTGCATTTCCAACAAAAAATCTCAATTACTAAATGTTACTAGTAAATGTTTACACATGACCAAGTATAGCAACCAATCATATTGCTGCATTCGAGGCTATATTTGCATATGTCATGTGCATACATTATCAGACTTTTTGAAGGATGTCGTAATTCTGGCCTGCAGCTTTGGGTATTAACTAATGTAATCTAGGAAAATAGATTCTAAGAATAGATTTCATTTTGAAATGTTGTAATCCGTTTGCTTAATGGATTGCTTAATTACATAATTTGCTTGTTCAGACAATGTGCTCTATTTTTTTTTTCTTCAAACCTTGGCTTTATATTATTTGTGTTTTAATAAACATATTAATGTTTGGTAACACTTTATTTCAATGGTCTATTTAAGTATTAGTAGACTGTCTGCTTAATATCTGTTGATACTGACATTCAACAGACATTTAACTGACTGTAAGAAACTTTGTAAGTACATGTCAACTTACACTAACCCTAACCCCAACCCTAACCTAACAGTCTACTTATAATCTAATGAGAATTAGTTGACATGTAACTTAAATACAACAAACGGACCATCAAAATAAAGTGTGACCTAATGTTTGCTTAAATTATTAAAGATTCGTAAACTCTATTGTTAGCCGTTATTCCTGATGACCCACTGGCTTAAATTTAGTCCCTCTGAGATTTTAGTTAAAGTTTCTATTCACCTTATTCTTCAAGTATAAGCAGGCGCAGCCATTGGAAGCTTTTTGGCTTAAGACTTCTGGTCAACAACAACAGCATACAATCTATAGCAATGATAATCACAAGTACTGATTTTGTGCATTATTTAATGGTAACAGTGTAAGGTTGGATGCAATTTAGCGTTACAGCTTGTTTTTAAAGTCATACTGAAAGCAACACTGCATAATTTACCTCAGATCTAGAATGAAAGAAACCATGAAGGTTAAAACTGTGACCTCTGTGAACAAACAAGTGTAGTACAGGATAAAGCCTATCACAGTCACTCAGTAGCCTATGTATTTTTAATTATGCTAAAATGCTCTCATTTCCCAAACTTTCAGGATGCTCGTCTGATTACCTGTGATTTTTGATTGATAATTTTGTCACGTCTCATAAAATTTGTCTCACATCTTACGTGAACAGACTAATGGATTGTTGCTGAAATCTCATTCCACCACATCTGGTCGGGTGTTTTCTTACAGTGCATTCTGGCTAAAATGGTCCCAGTAGACGGGGTTTTGCTGAATTTGAAACGTGAGAGAGCTCTTGGTCTGTATTTCAGCAAACGCGGGCCGGGATGGGGGTGAAGGTGGGCTCTGGATCGGCTTCTGCTGGAGAGATGAGCAGCAGTGAACCCAGCACTCCTGCACAAACACCACTGGCTGCTCCAGTTATTCCTTCACCTGTGGGAGCGCTGCCCTCGCCTGGAGCTCCTCCAATCCCGGGACCCAGCAAGGTCAAACATAGTTATAGACACTAATACAACCGCAGTTTTTGTTGCATTATAATTGTGTTTTATTTTTAAACTAGAGTGGGTCGCAGTGTGTTGCCAAGTATTCGCTTGAGCATCTTTTGGATTTTGTGAAAAGCTACTGACCTAAAAAGGAGTTTCCTCATAATTTTGTGTGCATCTAAAGCACACTACTATTCAAAAGTGTGTGTTTTATTATAGCAAGGTGAAGCTAATGTATTTATAGAATATTTCACACACTAGGGCGCCACGGTGGCGTAGTGGGTAGCACGATTGCCTCACAGTAAGAAGGTTGCTTTTTCACGCCTCGACTGGGTCAGTTGGCATTTCTGTGTGGAGTTTGCATGTTCACCCTGTGGTCACGTGGGTTTCCTTCATAGTGGTAGGCTAAGTTGTTCGTAGTGTATGAGTGTGAATGAGAATGTGTGGATGTTTCCCAGAGATGGGTTGCAGCTGGAAGGGCATCCGCTGCGTAAAACATGTGCTGGATAAGTTGGTGGTTCATTTTGCTGTGGCGACCCCAGATTAATAAAGGGACAAGAAAATGAATGAATGAATTCAAAAAGAAGAATTTTAAGAAGATTAAAAGAATCATAAAATAACCACACAGCAACACGTTTTAAGAAATAAAAAGATGAAAGAATTACAGATCAAAAATCTGTTAAAACAAGTTTAAAAGGAATTATAAAAATTAAGAAAGACAAAAATAATGTGATCTGGCACACTATTTATTGATTTGTTTGATTGTGGGTTTATTATAGGATTGATTATTTTGGAAAATCATTAAGGCTGCATTTATTTAAAATTAATATTGAAATACAGACAAAAAGTTATTACATACAATAGACAAAAATTATTACATTTACAATGAATCATTTCAAACCTAATACTTTTAAATGCAATTTAATTAATTAAAATTCATTAAAGATATAAGTTATGTAATTCTTCAGAAATCATCTAAATATGTTGATTTGAAATGTTTGGCTGAGTGTTTAAAATCTAATCCATTTGAGGGATTTATCAACCTGGGGTGCGTTTCCGAAAACCATTGTTCGCCAACTAAGGTCGCAAGTTCCGTCGTTTCAAACAGTTTGTTGGTTTAGTGTTTCCCAAATCCATCATTCCAATGAACATTCGCAAACTGCATCACAAACGTGTACGCTTGCAACTACACCTCTAAAGCTGTAGTTAGAGGCATAGTTCCTGTCTGTGTTCTATTCCCCGTTATCCCCCTATGCTCTGTTCATTCAGAACACTCTAACTTTTAAACTTGGAATGATTTAAAAAGAAAGCATTAAAGTCATATCTCTTGCGTGTAATTTGCTTTCCAAGTATTTTTTACAGTTCAGTTTTAGCTATCTTCAGTTTTAGCGATTTTAGTGATCTTTAGCGATCTTTAGCGAATCATTTATGCCATTTTGAACGCAGCCGTGGCTCATGACAAAATCTGTACAGTAGGTGACCTATTATTTAAAAGCGGAATCTGCATGTTTGCCTTCACTGTCCTGCAGGAAGAGGAGTCTCTGCGCGCACAGGTGAAAGATCTGGAGGAGAAGCTGGAGACGCTGAAGATGAAGAGGACAGAGGACAAGGCGAAGCTGAAGGAGCTCGAGAAGCACAAGATTCAGCTGGAGCAACTGCAGGAGTGGAAGAGCAAGATGCAGGAACAGCAAAACGAGCTGCAGAAACAACTCAAGGAGGCCAAGAGGGTAACAACTAGACTTTTACTGCACAGCACTAGTCAAGAATACACTCAGTGGCCACTTTAGGTACACATGCTTGGACATTTTTTCCTTTAATTATTTCTGGCACAGATTTAACAGAGTGCTATAAACATTCCTCAGAGATTTGAGTCCATATTGACATGTTAAAGGCACAATATATAAGATATGTTTAATAAAATATCCCAAAACCACTAGAACAGTGTTATATTATGCTGACTTATGTGCTTAGATGATCTCAAATGTTTTGAAGTATGTTCAAATCCAAAGAAATAAGCAATTTTAACTAATGACACGGACTGTGTGCTGTGTTTCCATGCTAATAACATTACACCATCGGTGTCTGGTTTGGTTTTTATCGACAACAGGGAAACACCAAATAACCGGTGGACTGTGTCATGATAAAAGTTCTTCTGGTTTCATGCTACCATATATGTCTTTTATCTGCGTTTACTTCAGCATTCTCTTTTCACTTTGGTGGCTATCGAATGTGTCTTTGCTTCTAAAAACGCTTGGCACAGCGCTCCAGAATGGGGTTTTTAAAAAAGTGTAATAAAATAAATAGAAGCTGGCAATAGTTGCCCCGCCTCCGAGCTCTTCTGATTGGTCCACTGCTTTTGGTTTCACTGCATGTGAAAGTTGACGATCTTTCAACTTGACACTGCGTCTAAAAAATGCGGTGCTCACATCGTGATGCTTCATAAGGGGCAAGACGATGGTCAAACGTGAGTCCAGCGCCTGTTCACATTGAAAGACAGTAGAAAAGTAGCACGGTGGAAAGGAAAAATGCATTCTTTGTGGACGTCCCCTTACTCTACCATGATGATAAGTTTTGAATACTTTAGCTCATCCGTAAACATTATTTATGCAGGAGTCCCATAGGATGTAATAAAGACCAAAACTCCCATGATTCTACACTGCAACATCAGCCTTTGTTTGTTGTGAATATATACCCTTTAGTGGTGAAAATTACTTACTACTGACCTACTGATTGACAGCCCCATGTCTACATGCCTATGCATTGAGATGCTGCCATGTAATTAACTGATTAGATATTCACGTTAAGGCTCGTTAAAGGTGCTGATGTCCTGTTATACACTATAGGAAGCTAAGGAAGCTCTTGAAGCTAAAGAGCGTTACATGGAGGAGATGGCAGATACAGCAGATGCCATTGAAATGGCCACACTGGATAAAGAGATGGCTGAAGAGAGAGCCGAGTCACTGCAGCTGGAGGCCGACGCACTCAAAGAGAGAGTGGATGAGCTCACCATGGACTTGGAGATACTCAAACATGAGATAGAGGAGAAAGGTACAGACACACCTGCGTATACAACACCAGTTAATATAATTGGGTTGTTTGGGGTAGTTTGTCCACAGCTGAAAATTAAAAATACAGTGAAAACAGTTGCTTTCAATTAGAAGTGTAAAAAGATCATTTATTTTAAAAGAAACCTTTTGAAATAATTTTTGATATTTTCAATTACATATTTTGAAGAAAATTACTGCCCATAATTTTGAATTATATACAGTTCAAGGCAGAATGTGAGATTTTAATACTTTTTTAAATATTTCCTAAGTGCTGTTTAATAAAGAGGAAACTAATTCAAAACATTTTTGAACAAACTTGTTTTAATAACTAATTTCTGATAATTAAATTCTTTTGTCTTTTAGAGGGCGACAGTACATAATATTCAATGTATTAATTTATTATTTTATTATTTATATTTATTATTTTATTTAATTATTATTATATTTTTTTATATTCTTAAGGGGGTTAATAATACTGACCTCAATAATTATTATACATAATATAAAAATACATAATAACTGCTTTTATTCCAAACTAACAAAAAAAACTTTCTCCAGAAGAAACATATAGTAGGAAATACTTTGAAAAGTTGTTCTTGCTCTGTTAAACATCACAATATATAATTAAAAATTATTATTTTGTCTTCAACTGTATATATTTCCCTCATGCAATATATATTTCTATAATGTATTGTTTGTTATTTCTTTGTTATAGACATTTAACCATTTACTTCAATAAGTCAAAATACTGTCAAAGAGCAACTTACATGTCAACTTACACTAACCCTAACCCCAACCCCAACCTAACAGTCTACTTACAATCTAATGAGAATTAGTTGGCATGTAGATGCAAAGTGACTTAAATTCAACAAACGGACCATCAAAATAAAGTGTGACCAACTGCTTTAAATTGAATGTATTACAGGGCTGGGTTGCAATAATATGAAAAAAGTCATTATTGATAATTATTGCTCGTAATATATTAATAATGATTATTTGTGTTGATTATTAGAATACATTTAAAACATTTTTGTGAGGAACAGCACGTCGGACAGAATATAATGCTAAACTTAGCTAAAGCTCAAATGAATCTCAACTCTTAATTTAAAGGGGTGGTCCACTACGATATCATACTTTAAACTTTAAGTTGATGTGTAATGTAGCTGTGTGAACATAAACAACATCTCTGAATGTAAGACGCGCAAAGTTCAATGCAAAGAGAGACGTTGGCTTTTACAGAGTTAGCTTAGCAAAGCTTACAGTGAACGAACTTTGGGGACTACAAAAAATATATCCGGGCTAGTGAGATCACATGGGTTGCCAGTTACACACATTTACCATGCGCACACACCCTGTGCAGTGAAGGGGCATGGCCAGAGACGCTGTAATGAAAGCTAAAATGCCGTCCAAACGCTGTTATTTCCACAGAGCTTCTTCTGTTTCTGTTTTTGGGCTTCCAAAGGACACGACACAAAGACAGAAGTGCTTACAGTTTCATTTTATTGATGTTCCAGAGAATTATAAATATATATAGCAATATCTCTCCCAGTTCAGTGCTGGGCTAGGCTAAAAACCTCCTCAAAGGAGCTGCTTCAACAAGCAGAAGCTGTGGATTGTGAACAACCAGTAAGTATTTTTAATTTGTTAAAATTTAGCTATGACATAAACAGTGTCCAGCGTTACTAGTATGTTGCAGCAAGGATGTAAACAACAGGAAATGCTGTTTGGCACCGCTAACAATTTAGCTACAAGTTGATAATTATCAGTCAAACCGCTGTAACCCACAATCTTCACCAGTCTCTCTATGCAGATGCTTATACAGTACATCCTGCGTTATACATCTCAGATAAAAAACTCACAAAGGATGAGCGTTTCATATTACTTACACACAGGGCCGGAGCAAGCTCAACTGGCACTCTAGGCAAACGGCGAGAATGCCGTCATTCAAACCGAAACTTATGTCGCCTTCAATCTGAAATCTATGGCGACCGGCTTGGGTTTGTCACAGACAAAAGTGAAGAGCGGAGGGCATTGAGATGATGCCTCTATGGGCGCACCGGTGTTAAACCATATTCTGTGACCATCGAAATCTGTGACTCTACATTGATAGATAGACAGATAGATAGATAGATAGATAGTAAAGTATAATTTTAAAATATAAATATTAAAAATATTAGAAAGATTGAATAAAAGAATAAAGACTGATCTTTATTTGATGTTGGCCAACATGTAAACAACACGTGATCGATATAGTATTAATATTTATAAATATAATAAATATAATATTTGACGCACATGTAAACAACACGTATTTCTGGGCGAGCAAGTAAGCATTAATGCAATGAATACGAATTAACAGCTATTCTAAACAAATGTTTTTTTATAGACTTTGGCGTCATTGGTTTAAAAGGACGAATGTACGCAGTTTACGTAGATTACGTGGCCACGCCCTCTAGGGTCACAGATTTCGACGGTCACAGAATGGTGTAACACCGGCCTTGCTTGCACATGCTCATTCTGAATATATGTGAAGGAGATGTAACCTGTTGAGTTAAACAATAAAATACTGGATAACTTGCCTAACTTGTGTCTCAGCAGAAAAATCACTCAAAGCTCACACAGGTCGCATTCCACATCTTGTGCTTTATTCTTCTGTCAACAGCATCACTGTATATTACAGAAAAAAAACTTAATTCCAGCATCAGGAAAAAAAAACAAACATCAATCCTGCACACATGCTGTTCTTGTTACATGCGTCTACAGACAGTTCAGACATACACACACACATATACGCATACACATGCATAAATTGGCGATCTCTCTTAAAGGAGCCGCACCCTTTTTTCACTTGTTACAGACACTTGTCAGATTTTATTTTAGAGTGCAGGCATGAGGTTCATCCTTTTCATTTTCTGTCTGATTAAGTCTCAAACAGATACCGCTAACAGCTACTCTGACTGACACTATTTACACAGCAAAATCAAAGCACATGCATGTGGAGGCGTGACGCTTTACTGGTGACGTGGAGTCTCTTGAGGACGGGCCTTTCAGAGGAACTTGGAAATATGACAGTCGTTTTCATGTTAGCTGAGTAGCTGTATATAATCAAAGTAAGATATCTGAAAAAATAACATGATTTTGTACAAGTGAAGCATGAGCACACATTGCTTTGCATCTTATAAACACAACCGAGCCTTAAAAATACATTCTGGACCACCACATGATTTAAATGTCTAAATGTAATGTTGCAAATTCACACTCTTCATTTTTTTTTACATTTCACTGTAATCACTCACTCACTATACTTCAGCTTAGTCCCTGATTTATCAGGGGTCGCCACAGTGGAATGAACCACCAATTATTCGATCATATGTTTTATGCGACAGATGCTCTTCCAGCCGCATCACTGTAATCACATTAGTTGTAATTGTTGTTAATTTCCAACACTGAAGTTTAGCTCATCAATATCAACAATATGTGCTTATTAATGTCTAAAAACTGTGTCTGCAGGTTCAGACGGAGCAGCGTCCAGTTATCATGTGAAGCAGCTGGAGGAGCAGAACGCTCGACTAAAGGAGGCGCTGGTGAGGTAGGTGTATGTGTGTCTGTGTGTGCGTGTGTGTACGTATTTTTGTGACATGTCAGGACACAAATCTGTATAATGACGCAGGTATGACACAGGTATTACAAAAAGGAGGTGAAATACGAGGACACTGGTGACGTCCTCATTAAAGCTGCACAGCACCTCCTTTGATGGTTGGGTTTAGGGGTAGGGTGGGGTGAGGTGAGGGCAATACAATATACGTTTTTAACAGTTTAAAATGAATGGAAACATATGTAATGTACCCACTTTTCACAAAAAGAAACGTGTGTGTGTGTGTGTTCAGTCCTGCTGTGTTTGTGCTTTTGTGATCATCATGTCTGCTGCTCTGTGCGTTAGGATGCGTGACTTGTCAGCATCAGAGAAACAAGAGCATGGAAAGCAACAGAAACTGATGGAGAAGAAGAATTTCGAGATGGATGCGCTAAGGTGCCACAAAGAGAAACTTCAGGAGGAGATGAAGATGGCTGAGAAGACCATTGATGAGCTCAAAGAGCAGGTCCACAACATGCAGATGTATTTATACAGTTGAAGTCAGAATGTTTAGCCCCCCATTTATTTTTATTTTTTAAATATTTCCCAAATGATGTTTAACAGAGCAAGGAATTTTTCACAGTATGTCTGATAATATTTTTTTCTTTTAGAGAAAGTCTTATTTGTTTTATTTCGGCTAGAATAAAAGCAGTTTTAAATTTTTTAAAGACCATTTTAAGGTCAAAATTAACAGCTCCTTTAAGCTATTTTTCTTTTTCAAAAGTCTACAGAACAAACCATCATTGTACAATAACTTGTCTTATTACCCTAACCTGCCTAGTTAACCTAATTAAGCCAGTGAAGCCTTTGAATGTCACTTTAAGCTGTATAGAAGTGTCTTGAAAAACATATAGTAAAATATTATTTACTGACATCATGACAAAGATAAAATAAATCAGTTATTATAGATGAGTTATTAAAACTATTATGTTTAGAAATGTGTTGAAAAAATCTTCTCTCTGCTAAACAGAAATTGGGGAAAATGGAACATCAGTAATGTTACTATGTTATTGTTAACTATGTATTTATGTTAATGTTACTTACATTTCCTAAAGCATTGATAAAATCTTACATTTTATAATTATTTTATATGTATATTTTAACAGTATTTACTATTTAGAAAATACTGTTCGAGATAAAATGTAAAAAGGACATTTTTATTAAGTACTTTTAACAAAAATAGTAGAGCGCAACAAACGCTCTGAACATTATGCTTACTAACGTGACCTAATTATAAAGTTTTACCAATTAATTAGAGTTGAAGATGAATTCAGAGAGTTAAAGTAACATTTTAATCAAGGTAGTTACCCTCGCAAATCAAGTGCTGTGTAAAATATGCTACAGCAATTGTAACATATGGTAATATCAATAAACTTGTATATACAGAATAATAATATGGCACTTTATTGTACTTCGAAGAATATTATGTAATTCTATGTGCAATTATGTGCGTTTACCTTGGATTCATGTTTAATGGCAACTTTTGAAAAATGTACAAAATTCATTGTGTGTTGCATAATACAATTTAAGTTATATGAAAAAGATATTTTGAATGCACTGACACTCAAACTTCATGTTTTAGAGGTGCATTTTTCCATTAATACATTATATATTATAGATGACCACTATAATTTATGTGTGTTTGTGTGTGAGTCAGGTGGATGCATCTCTCGGGGCAGAGGAGATGGTGGAGATGCTGACGGAGCGTAATCTAGACCTGGAGGAGAAAGTGCGTGAGCTCAGAGAAACGGTTACTGATCTGGTGAGTGATGGAAGTGATTGTGTAGAAATGTGATCCTGAGGTTGTGATGCATGTGTGTGTTTCTCACTTGTTTAGCACTAATTGTGTCATTTTCTGATGCAGGAAGCCATCAACGAGATGAACGACGAGCTCCAGGAGAACGCCAGAGAGACGGAGCTGGAGCTCAGAGAGCAGCTGGATCTGGGCGCTGCCGGCGTCAGGGAGGCAGAGAAGAGGGTGGAGGCGGCACAGGAAACTGTGGCAGACTACCAGCAGACCATCCAGAAGTACAGAGAGCTCACAGCACATCTGCAGGTGCTGCTGTGCCACACCACAAACAGAGCGCAACACATTAGAGTCTGCTTGAAATCTAAATTTACAATGTGTACTTTGCTAGCTCACATTGTTATACTAAAGCTGAATAATTCATTCATCAAAGTTATTCCACTGAAAAAATTAGTTGGTAATCTTCATCAATCGGACCATTTGCTTCTGCGTTTGGAGTGGTGGTCCTTCCTTTCCATAGCAACTGCATATTAATACTCTCTCTTACTGTTAGTTTGCTATAAGGGAATGATGTGCAAAAGAAAGCTACGTCCCCTACTTATTATTCCATTTCAGCTGGAAGTACATCAACATACTGTAATAAAAGTCATGCAGGAAGACATTAAAGCAGGTGTGCTCAAGCCTGTTGCTGGGGATCCACCTTCCTGCAGGTTTCACTTGCAACCCATATCAAACACAGCTGCCTGTAATTATTAAGTGCTGTTTAGTTCCTATTTAATTGGTTCAGGTGTGTTTGATCAGGGTTGGAGCTGAACTTTGCAGGAAGGTAGATCTCAAGGAACAGGGTTGAGCAGCCCTGCTTTAAAGGCTCATGAACTGAGAAATCAGCGTTCCTTTTAAAAAAAAGACATTCTGTAAGTTTCTGAGCTCAAAAAAAAGGGTTAGTTGTGTTCATGGGGTGCAAAGCAATGTGGGCTCATGCTTGAAACATGTAAACGACTGTCCTATTTCCTAGCTCCTCCAAAAGGCCTGCCCTCAATAGGTTCTGATAGGTCAGCTAACATAATGGTAGCGTCATGCCTCTACTAGCACATGCTTTGCCTCTGCTGTGTAAATACCATTAGTCAGTAACTGTAAATGACCTTTGTCAAATGCTAGAGCTATATCTTTTTTTATAATACTCTGCAACATAATTAAAACTTAACTGTAAGCACTTCTGTCCTTTGGAAGTCCAGAATACAGAAACAGAACAAGCTCTGTAGAAATAGCAGCGTTTGGATGACATTTTAGCTTTCTCTGCTATAACATTACAGCGACTCTGGCCACGCCCCTTCGCTTCACTGGGTGTATGCATGTAACCTGAAGGGTTTATGACATCATTAACCCGGATGTATTTTTTTGTAGTGCCCAAACTTCATTGGCTGTAGGCTTTGCTAAGCTAACTCTGTAAACCCAACATCTACCTTTGCATTGAACTTTTAGTGTATTGCATTCAGAGATGCTGTTTATGTTCACAAAGCTATATTACAGTAAAACTAAAGTTTAAAATATGATATCGTAGTGGACCACCCCTTTAAGCCAATCTGCTGAAATGACATTGAGAAAGTGCCACTTTATTATGTAATAGTGTTAAAAAAACCCGCCTCCACAGAAGAAGGTCAGCGCCCACTTTGACATCACTACCTGTTTAGCTCCACCCGCTTAATCACACTATATAATTGATAAAGATGCTGTGCTGTGGGAAGATGTGGAAAAATGCTGTACTCGCGTTTCCCTCTGAACTCAACATTAGGAAGGAGTGGATAGTTTTGGACCGGATCAATAAGAACTTCAAGTGCTTCATCCACTTAAATTAAAAAAAAGAAATGATTAAATAAAACACAATTTGAAGCTAAACTTTCACTAATTTTTGGTCTCACTAACACTAAGTTTTACTAACTTTATTATGTGTTTAGTTTTGCTTTTTGTGTTGGAACTGATCGCTTAGTGTGCGCTGAGTATTTAAGGGTTTTAACCTAAAAGCACAGCAACGTCTGTCTATGAAGGATGTACAGTAGTTTGTCACACATGCTGAAGTTTACACTGGTGGGCACAGCCATCTAACCAAGCTTTTGAACATGTTTAAATATACAATACTATTAGCCAATCCTTCTGAGTCCAACACACTAACAGTATTTAGAAATGTGTGTTTTGATGAGGGTGGTTAAACGTCATAAAATAACCTATTAGTTCAAAATGGTGATGCTTTATGTAAAAGTTTTGATCAAATTAATAGTGAATCTCAGGAATTCAGCAAATAAAATGGCAGTTCATCACTGAGTTGTTGTGAATAAAGTCTACATGAAGTTTGTGTGTGTCTGTATGTGTGTATCAGGAGGTGAACAGGGAGCTGATGAGCCAGCAGGAAGCCAACACTGAGCAGCAACAACAGCCTGCAGAGATCTTTGATTTCAAGATCAAATTTGCTGAAACCAAAGCCTACGCCAAGGTAAATCCAGTGAACACATGCAGAGTCTGAGGTGAACAACAGTATGCATGCTAGTTTTCATGATATACTGCAGCAGAGAAGAACCTGAATTACTTATTATTAACGGTGATGGTAAGATTCTGAAGTATGCATAGACTAAACACCTTCCAGTGATGCTATAGGAAAGGATTTGTAATCGACAGTTAATAACACAACTGATGTGTGCATCTGCACATCATTCATACTAAAAAACATTTACTTTTTTATGTTTTAAACAAATGTTAATCGCTACAGTATGCCATTTCTGATGCTGCAGCATTTGCACATTTCAAATGATGGTTTGTTTGAATGGTTTGAATTTAGCATTTGCATGTTTTTCTCATGAAACTAAATACTTTTATTCATTTAAGATGCATTTTAATGTTAAAAAAGTAGCAGTAATTTGCAATGTTACAAGATTTATCCTTTTTTTTTACATTTATTTTTTTAGCAGACACTTTTATCCACGGTCACTTACAAACGACGGTAAAAGAAGCACTTCAAATCACCACATTACACTGTATTGCTTATACATGTTATTTTGGACATTATATCCATTGCATAAATATATTAAAGAGATTAATTTCTCACTTGGCTCTGAATGGGAAAAAAAGAGGAAGATTTTGGTTGCTATATGTAGAATGTCACTTAAAAAATGGATAATATACTGAATGTAGTAGTTGTTTTGTGTTTGTTTTTTCTGTTTGAAATTATTACAAGAGACACGCTAGCTACATACCATACCCACCAAGCAATCTTGTGTTTAGCAGATGTCTAATAGATGTCAAAACAGATATCTTGGCTAAGATAATGCTAAATTTGGTTTGACTGAGAAAATCTAACAGTTCGTCACCTAAGAATTTTAAGGTTCTATCTGACATTTTTGTCAAAATTGAGTTATTGACATATTCTTATATCATAAGTCATAGAACTTATTTACATTATGAGATGTTTTTTATAAGTTGTTTACATTTTAAAACTTTTTATTAAAAAAAAAAAATGTTACACACGCACTGTTTGCTATGGGATGCAAAAACTTTGAAGCTCAATATCTCAAAATCATTTAGAACACAGATAGAACCTTATAATTCCAAGGTGACGAGTTATTCAAAAATAGACTGATCAAATAATCAGATTAGACAAGATTCACATGTGTAGTCATTCATTTCTACTTGATGACTAGTCTATTCTTTAGAAGTATACACATACAAAAAAAAGTACATTCTGGGAAGAAGCTGCGGTCTTTAGTGCACTTGTTAGTGTGCTTACTATTATCTTGCTTTAATCAGAAAGATCATTTATGCATGCTTGAAAATCTTACTAGTAGTATTGGGTCATCTTGGAGATTTTCTTTTCTGCGCAGTACTTTTGTAACATACTCATCAACTAAAAAGTGATGTCGTTTTAGATACATTCCTTAATAGGGGTTCCTTCCCCCCACTGCTGGTAACACAAATCCTGTAGGACATTTAGCAGCTGTATGTGTTTCTGATGCAAATGTGTATCTGTTTGCAATTCTAGGCCATAGAAATGGAGCTGCGTAAAATGGAGGTGGTTCAAGCTAACAGACAGGTGTCACTGTTGATTTCCTTCATGCCGGACTCCTTCCTGAAACATGGAGGAGACCATGACTGCATCCTGGCACTTCTGCTCATCCCACGGCTCATCTGCAAGGTCGGCCTTCTCTGCATATCTGTGTGTGTTAATAATTTAATGAGTGTGCATTGCATTTGCGATGACTAATGTATGCAATTTTCTATTTTATGTAAATTATGTGCACAAACACTGCAGAGTGTTGCAAGTTTTTTCTTGTTATTTGAGGTTTAGCATTAAAAGGCATTTTTATTTATTTTAAAAGGCATTAAAAGGCATTTTATTAATTTTATGTCATATTTTCTTTTTCATTTAGCGTGTTCTGTAGCTGCAAAATAACAAATTTAAAGAGTGCAACTATCACAAAAAGTGTACATATGCTAACCGCTAAGCCACACTTCTAATCCAGGTTTCGTTTGAATGTGTTTGTGCTTGTTTTTGCAGTCAGAGCTGATCAGCAAGCAGGCACAAGAGAAGTTTGAGCTGACAGAGAGCTGCTCTCAGAAGCCTGGCATGAGAGGAGCTGTTGGAGAGCGCCTGAGCTTTGCTGCAGGACTCATCTATTCTCTCACACTGCTACAGGCAGCGCTACACAAATACGAACAGTACGTTTACCTTCACTTACTGCAGCATTAGCAAATATGCTAATGAGTAGCATTATTCAGCCATTGCGTTTCCTGTTGAAGCAGAAAGTTGTTGTGTTTTTAAGATGTGTATCTCTGTGATGCAGTGCTCTGAGCCAGTGCAGTGTGGATGTGTATAAGCGTGTGGGCTCTCTGTACTCGGAGTTGAGCGTTCATGAGCGATCCCTGGATTTCCTCATTGACCTCCTGTACAAAGACCTGCTGGACGAAACCGTCAATGTGGAGCCTCTTACCAAAGCTATTAAATACTATCAGGTATCACGGCGAAAGGACATTTTGAAACCTTTGCAAAACTGTAATTCTGTCATGATAGCTCTGAGAGGTTTAGTATGCTATAAATTATGCATATGGCAATGCTTATGTTTGGTTGTGATCGGCTACGCTGCTGCTGCTGCTTTTTTATTGGTGACAAGCAAGTATTAAAACTTGCTACTGCCAGGATATTCATAAACATGCTGTCTGAGAATATAACACACTGACTGCTGCAAATATAAAATACATGAAACACTATAGTAGATATATACACAGGTGGAGGTGGGGTGGAGGAGGGTCTCTAAAAATTGCTAGCACAAATGAAGCCGAGGCATTTAAATGTTGAGAAGGTCAACATTGAGGCAACAACAACCAATCAGCTGTGCTATTTAGTTGAAAAGAGATTGAACATGACTTATCAATTTGCATGCTCATAGAGTTTCATGACAAAACTTTATATTAATATACCTCATATACAAATAGATTAACTTAGTAATTTATGATTTAATATTTTTATAGCGTTTGTTTTGTGAGTTAAAAAAGGGAGGAGCTCTGAATCTTAAAAGGAGGACAGAAAGCAATGGAAGAAGAGAAAGGATCAGGCCTGGACACTTAAGCTGTTTCTTTATGCGTACTTCAGCGCTCTTGCATCCTTGTGTTCTCGTGTAATGTCATCATCAACTTCTAAAGTTCAGTTCCAAAACTCAAGACCGCAAGAACGGAGGATGTGTGAAAGTTCCTGGATGTGTTCTTGATATTGAGGCCGTGTCGATGCAGACTTGAGAGCAAAAATTTGCTTGAGAAGTCCCAAAAATCATTGCGGCTGAATAAAGGAGGTGGGAAACGCAGCATTTTATATAGACTTGTTATTAAACTTATAACTAATTTATAAGTCATAACTTATTTATCTCATGAGTTTCTCATTAAGCTCATGAGTTTCCCTAAATGACATTGTGAAAGTTACCATTACGTGAAAATCTTTAAAAGCATAAACCCATAAAGGGGGTTCATTTGCTCAAACTCGTATTCAATTTAGTTTTATTTGTACTGTCGCCACTGGCTTGCATGGTTCGGGACTTGTAGGGCTGCACATTGATGGATTACTCTTCAGTGTTTAAACTTTCGGTAGTGAATATTAAACCACACTGAACTGTTCTAAACTTCAACACTAAAAACTGGACTCACACTGTTTCAATTTACTATAATCCATGTGAAGCTGCTTTGACACAATCTACATTGTAAAAGCGCTATAGAAATAAAGATGAATTGAATTGAATTAAATATTGTGCTAGGTGTATTTGTAAGGTCTTTATGTGTAGTATATATAGTGAAAAATTGAAAACAGTAAATCTTTGTATCAATGCTGTAATAATGCTGTTTAAACTATTTTAAGTTAAAAACACGTGAAGGTTGTGTGATCATCAGGAAGAACACAGCATCTCATTTCTCAGAGGACGCGTTCTCTGTTCTCGTGGTCTCCCGAGTTTGTTCTTCCAAGATGACCTGGCTAGAACGGTCTCCACAAGAACACGAGTCCGTTCTCAGCGTTTTTGTAATTAAGAAACAGCCTTTTTCTTATTCCATTGCTGTCTCTCCACCTTTTAAGGTCCAGAGCCCCTCTGTGAGACTCGAGACAGGTGGTGCACACAGGTGATTGTCTGCCACTGGCCCCACTCGCTACAATCACAAACCTCAGCTGCATGCCAAATTGCACACTATACACTATGCTCTTATGCACTATGGACTTACACACAGCAGCATAGTATATAAATGTATCGTCCCAAATGGAACACTAATGTTTTATTTACGAAGCAGAAATTCAAACTGTTTCTCTGATGACGTTTGACGGTTGCCAAATTAGTGAAATAATTGACCAAAGTACGGAATAATACCTGCCATGAGTATGAGTACCATCGGGAGGCAGTATAATCACTCTCGTAGGAAAATTTTGCTTTCACAATCCAAAATAAATAATGTAATCCAACATGAGCGCCCGATAGCTCTGTCCCTTCCGCTACTTGAGCAAATCTGCGGCCGTTTGAGTGCATAAAATGTCCAAAGTTCCACACTTATTTTTAACGATTGAAAAAGTGCATCATCCAGGTACTAAAGTGCACTTATTATTTTTAGAGTTTTCAGTGTGAACGCACAACGGGCATTATTTCTACTACAAAATGATGTAGAATAGTGCGTAAGTATGCGATTTGGGACACACCTTTTGTTTTTTCTCATAAATTGCAAAACCACACATTATAAAAATGAAAAGGGAACTAACCTTGAGGGAGCTGGTGGTCGATTAGTCTTTTGGGTTTTAATTGCATGGCTGCAGTTCAAGATTATTTATATAATGTATAGAACTAGTGTTTCCTCCAGGAGGTGTAAATTACATGATTTACTGTATTTGTCTTTGTTACAGCACCTCTACAGTATTCATCTGGCTGAGCAGCCTGAGGACTGTACCATGCAGCTGGCAGATCACATCAGAGTAAGACACACACACACACACAGAAAGAGTGAGATAAGTTCCGCCACACTCATCTTCACGTGTGTCTGCAGTTTACCCAGAGTGCTCTGGACTGTATGGCGGTGGAGGTGGGTCGTCTGAGAGCCTTCATACAGACAGGACAGGACGAGGAGGCTTTTTGTGTGCTGCTGAAGGATCTGGACACATCCTGTAGTGACATACGGCAGTTCTGCAAGAAGATTCGCCGTCGGATGCCGGGCACAGATGCACCGGGTATCCCAGCTGCCCTCAGCTTCGGCCCACAGGTAGCGCACATACATTCATGTTTTTTTTATAACTATTTGAAAATGTTTGTTAAGGGTTGGATTAGGTTTTACACTAAAAATATTGATTTTAAGGCTCAACCTGTCTATTTTTATGAACAAGCTCTGTTTATAGGCAGTTAAAGGACATTAAAGCTTGAAGGAATAATTCATCCTAAAATCACACTCAAGTGTTTGTAAACTTTCATTAATTTCTTTCTTCTGTTGAACACAAAATATGATATATTAAAGAATGTTGAAATATATATATATATAATTGCCTTGTAATTGCCCGGTGTGCTGCATCAGCTCTGATTATATAAATATATATAATTATGATATATATTCACTTTCTGTTTTAGTCCAGTGTAGGAATAATGTTGGGGTATAATGTCTCAGTTTACCTTATTTTACTATCCTCATATACATAAATGAACTAGTAAAATACACAGAACACTAGTAAAAAGTATATTGAAAATGATATCATTTGACTTTATGTCGAAAAATCAAGTCAGCTTTGATTTGACTCATCCTGATGACCCCTTTGAATCTTGTCTTGGCTATTTATGCATTGTTTGTGTGTGTGTAGGTGTGTGAGACACTGGCGGACAGCAGAAGACAGCTGGCCTGGGTGAATGCCGTCCTTCAGGAAGTGGCAGCAGCAGCCGCTCAGCTCATCGCTCCTCTCAGCGAACATGAGGGACTTCCAGCACTCAAACTGGAGGACATGGCCTTTAAAGCAGCCGAGCAGGTGAGTTTAAGACAGTCTTTTGAAGAGCATGTCTGCGTCACCACACAACTGAAATAAAAAAATAGTAAAGTATATATTGTTTAAACAAAAATAGGTAATGATTTATACTATATATAAACTTTATGTTAACAAAATGCATATACTTTATGTATTTAAATGTTTTTATTCAACTAAGCATTAAATATAATATAATATAATATAATATAATATAATATAATATAATATAATATAATATAATATAATATAATATAATATAATATAATATAATATAATATAATATAGGGCGCCACGCTGGCGTAGTCGGTAGCACGTTCGCCTCACAGCAAGAAGGTCGCTGGTTTGAGCCTCGGCTGGGTCAGTTGCCATTTCTGTGTGGAGTTTGCATGTTCTCCCCGTGGTTGCGTGGGTTTCCTCCGGGTGCTCCGGTTTCCCCCACAAGTCCAAAAACATGTGGTAAAGGTAAATTTGGGTAGGCTAAATTGTCCATAGTGTATGAGTGTGAATGAGTGTGTATGGATGTTTCCCAGAGATGGGTTGCAGCTGGAACGGCATCCGCTGCGTAAAACAAATGCTGGATAAGTTGGCGGTTCATTCCGCTGTGGCAACCCCAGATAAATAAAGGGACTAAGCCGAAAAGAAAATGAATATAATATAATATAATATAATATAATATAATATAATATAATATAA
>CAIGQQ010031933.1:865832-886330 GCA_903798035.1 Danio albolineatus
TGCAGTGTCTCTCTATGCGGACACTTTCTGTGCATTCTACATCTCAGATAATGAACTCGCAAAAGATATGTGAACATTTCATATTACTTGCACATGCGTATAACCCGAATATATGTGAAAGACACTTGTCAGATGTTATTTTAGAGAGCAGGCATAAGGTTCAACTGTGTGCTCTTCATTTTCTGTGAAGATTCAAGCACAAAATGCTGCGGCTAACAGCTACTACGACTGACAGTGTTTACACGGCACAAAAGCATGTGCTTGAAGGCGCATGCTGCTTACGCGTGACATTGAGCTGATCCGCGAATCACAGTACATTACGTTAGCTGAACAATCAGAGTCTCTTGAGGGCCTTTCAGAGGAATTATGACTGTCGTTTTCATGTTAGCTGAGTAGCTGTATATAATCAAAGTAAGATATATGAAAAAATAATGTGATTTTCTACTGTTGATCACCCCTTTGAATATGAGTTTAATGCTTTTTCAGAAGTATTTTTTAAAGTGATTTTTGCTTACTTGTTTTTATTTTTACATTCTCTGGGTGACTCAATGACACAAACGTTTCGGCCCAATGCCTTCCTCAGTGTGTAACACAATTCTCTCCCTCCACCTCTTTTATCTCACAGTCAATCACATTGCGTCATTAGACGACCTCTTCATAATTAGACAATCTCATTTTCGTTTCATCATTTCATGATTAATCACCATATTCAAAACACTACTCCACAATGAAACATCATATTATTTATTATCAATTTACCAAATGTACATCAATACAGTGTGAATCCGACAACCCATAACATTAAAAAATACATTTAACGGTCATTCAATGGCCCGGGTTTGGCAGAGGTGACACCATATTTAAGGCTGCTCACAAGATTTGGGCCAGATGTAAAATGTAGTATTTGGCCCAGATGTAAAAAATTGATATGTGGGCCACGTAAGTTTGGCCAGTCTTGACCCACATTTAAAATACATTAAAATGATTTTTTTTAATTAAGAAAAAAATTCTAGCAATCTGGGGTGCGTTTCCGAAAACCATCGTTAGCCAACTAAGGTCGCAAGTTCTGTTGTTACAAAGTTAATTGATTTGACGTTTCCCAAATTCGTCATTCCAACGAACATTCGCAAACTGCATCGCAAACTTGGGCACTTGCAACTATGTCTCTGGAGCTGTAGTTAGAAATATGGTTTCTGGCTGTGTTCTATTCTCAGTTATCCCCCCTATGCCCTATTCGTTTAGAACATTTTAACAATTAAATTTTCATTTAAAAATATATTTTTTTAAAATTTAAGCATTAAAATCATCACTCTTAGGTGTAATTTGCTTTCAAAGTATTTTTAAAGTTCAGTTTTAGCGATCTTCATGTTTACAATTGCGCTCCCTTCGCAGTGCCATTTGAAAAATTTATGTCATTTTGAACACAGTCGAATTTATGTTACGTCTCCAAAGCTAGTATATTTTTTTACAGTCATTGTTTCAAAGCTTGTGAAAAGAAAAAACATAGCATACGTTAATGCTTTTATTTTATAGCAGGTTATATATTATGAAATGTAGCCTGCTGGATATGACAAGAGCCTGTTGGTTAGAACATTTCTGCAGTGGTTTGCATAAAGAGGTTATGGGGTTCTTAACTAAATAAAACCACTAACGTGGTTCAAACTATGGATCTCCGACAGAGAAACTATGGGTTTTGGGAAACACTGGTCACTACATCATTCTTTTCCCAAACGAGGCATCGTACTATGATAGTTCAGCCACCAGTTACGTCGTTGTTTGGAAAAACGCACCCCAGGTCGCTTTGAGAAAAGCGCGCTCATAGTGTGCCTAAAGCGCAATGCTTCTTGGGTTTAACAATTTCATTGCAATCGTGACACACCAACCTACAGTATCTGGCCCAGTTCAGGCCCAGTTATGAGTTATTAACTTGGCTGAGACTTGACATACATATGGTCCATGTTTGGCCCTTGTCTGGAAGCCAGACTTGGTGCAGTCATGTATCGTAATTCACTGTGGCATGTGGGTCAAGCAAAACCTGATTGTGTGGGCCAGAGAAATTTTGCTATGTGGGCAATTTTTGCACCTTATAGTGACAGTGACGCTGTAGGAACAATTATCTAATAGGGGCATTTTAATCCATAGGGAGTTTGAGGAGACCATGGATGCTCTCCAGGCTGACATAGACCAGCTAGAGTCAGAGAAAGTGGAGCTAAAGCAGAGAATCAGCAACCAATCAAAGATGACCATTGAGGGCCTGAGAGGAAGTCAAGGGTCTGGCATTGCCTCTATTGTGACCTGTGGCATCACTGCTGGTAAGAGACTCATATAACTGTTATAAAACTGTAACACAACCAATATAACTACTCTACAATTTAACTGTGTCATATAAAATAAAGACGTCTTTGTGTTAAACTATCTAACGTGATCATTGTTTGTGTTTCTTTTAGAAGAGCAAAAAGGTAAAGTTGATGCCACATGTTGTGTGACATTTAAATATCCGTTCTCTCTTCTCGTCTAAATATCACTCTCTTCCTCCCACTTGTGGTTTCTCTGTGTGTTGCATGTGTGCATGCTAGTGCTTGTTATTTGTATACAGTAGTTCAGTCGTTTTCATTTTAAAGGTGTCGCTTGAATATCGTCATTTTCCACAGATTGTGATTGGCAAGACAATCAAAAACAGCATTCTCGTCTCAAGCACAGTTAATTCTGACTGATTTCTGCAATTCATGTCATTTCTTATATCACATAACAATTTATTATCTCTTCACATTATAGCAAAAAGAAATCAAAATTACTTTGTTGGGGTTTATTTTTATGATTTGTTTATTATCTGTTAAAACAGTGCACAGCATAAATCATTACACCCCATTTTGAAAATGTATTTTTTTTATCCATTTCTTCATGATCACACAATATATTTTGGTGTTTTGAACAAACCAGTTTTATTAAACAGTTGTGTTACAGTTACTTTAGGAATAGAAAGATAATACAATCAAATTCAAATGAAATGTTGCACAAAATATTACAACATTTTACATTTATGTTTCTTTATTTAAGTGTCATATTTTTACGAATTGTATTTATTATTTTTCCCCAACAGATTAAATCAGGTGTTTTTGGACCGTAATTGTACAATTATTTTGCTATTTTGTTATCTATAAAATTATTTTATAGCTTCTAGTAGAAAATATTAATTTAGATGAGAGATCTGAAAGGGATGTACTCATTTAAGCTGAGCACCGTACTGTGTACACTTTGTAAACCAACATAATATTTGTTAACTGATTGAAAAATATTGAATTAATTTAATGAATCCACCGCAAAAATGATTCCTTTGTGATTTCAACTGTACCATTCAAAAAGTTCAGGCTTTGATTTTTAATGTTTTTATAGTCTATTTTATTGTTACTGACTTATTTTTTTATTGTTTAAAAGTCTTTTGTGTTCCAAAGCTCCATTTATCTGATCCAAAATACTGTGAATTGCAATTTAATTTAATAAAGTATTTTAAAAAGTCATTCATTTCTGAATTGAGTTCGAAGTTAAATGTTCTGGATCATTTCTCCAGTTTCTGCATGATTCTTCAGAATTCATTATAAATTTTTCAGTATTTTGTCTTTAATAAAGTTCCATTGATTAATTCTAGCATTAATTTCTGCATTTAGTTCTTCATTTCAGAAATACATCAGTTGTTTCTGTCTTATAGTTAACGTGTGTTTGTATTTACGTTGAAGGTGTGTGTGCGGCAGCAGGACTGCAGGTGATTGATTCTCCACTGCTCACTCAGCAGATTGAAGCTCAGAGACTCAGTATAAAGCACCTGAAGAATGAAAACAACAGACTGAAGGTCTCTCCTACTTCCCCGCCATCGCATTCCCTAAAGAATCCACAGAGGATTTATTTACACTTTTGTTTTTCTTCATGTGCTCAGGCAGAGAGGATGCGTGCTCAGCTGGCATCTCTCCCTCCTCTGAATGTGCCAAAGCTGGGCTGGCGAGAAGGCTGCAGGCCTGAGGTGTTGTCCAGCGCCCTCTACCGCAAAACTGACCAACTGCTGGACACACTGCTCCAGATGAGTGCCAATGTGAAAGTGGTGGACATCACAGGGAGGTCACCAGGTGTGTTTTCATTTAGATTGAAAGGGTTATTTCACCCCAAAATGTACGTTATGCTAATAATTACTCACTGTGATTTCGATCCAAACCCCTGAGACCTTCGTTTGTCTTTGGAATGTAAATTAAGATATTTTTCGATCAATTCTGAGAGCTTTCTGGCCCGCAACATACAGCAAGATTCCCAACTCATTCAAAGGCTAAAAAAATACAAAAAACTCAAAACTGACCAATCGTTGTCTTGAGTTGTTCAATAAGTAAAGATTATTTATAAACTAATTTCGAGAGGAACACGCACTTATGATTGATAGCAGCTGGTCCTTATTAGCTAATGCATGATTCACCAATCAGACGATTCCTAAATCACTATAAATAACCAGAGTATCTTACCTTAGCCATCTTCGTCTTGAAGAATCCCCCCTACTCCTCCCCTTTCCTTATCAAGGCAGCATGAAGGCCCAATGGTTAGCACCATTGCCTCACAGCAAGAATGACACTGGCTCAGATCCTACCTGGCCAAGTCGGCATTTCTGTGTGGAGTTTGCATGTTCTCCCCGTGTTTGCGTGGGTTTTCCCCGGGCACTCCGGTTTCCTCCCACAGACCAAAAACATGTAACAAAAGTAAGTTGACAAACTAAATCGAAGTCAATTATTATGCATGAGAAAGTTACCTAACAGTGAGTAGCTTACCTGTTACAGTGCTATTGTTCAGAGACACGAGTCGTCAGTGCTTAGTTTCTAAAGGGCGTCGCACATCGGATATGCCGCTTAGCGCCGCAACACGGCACGCACATGACAGTTGGAAGTATCACACACCAGACGCACACATTCACATGCTTTTAAAATGAAACTATTCAGATGGCCCTCTGTGGTGTGGCAGAAATGTGAACAGTGTCCTGAGCCGTATCTGGGCATCCGCCGAATTGCGGCACCAGTGTGCGTACCCTGATAGAAATCTAGGTTTAGAACTCTGAAATGTAGAGCACTGCGTGGTGCGACGCAGCACGTTGCCGAGCGCCGTATCCGGTGTGCGACACCCTTAAGTGTGCTAATATATATAAAAAATTGTTTCCCCATGATAGGGATATTGATCGTGTAGTGCAGATTGTGTTGATTTTGCGCTCCTAAAGAATTTGGTGTGTGCTTAAACATATTTATTCATACGGCTATGTAAGATACTTACTAAGTAACAGTATATTAGTAAATAGTCTACTATGATATTACTACAATACTGAGGGCAATATATAATACAATACAACACAATTCACATTTTTATCAGTGCAACGTGACAACCCTTCCCTCTTTCCATACACGACACTCCCACCTCCGCACAGCTTGAAGCACACACCCCTTTTCCTAGCTTTTTCCTGCTGAGACGGGGGTTTCATGACCCTTTAAAAATGCTTCATGTTGGGCACTTTTCACTGCCATCAAATTTAGGAGAATATGAGAAAAAGTTTTGAACCAGAATAAAATGTCTCTTATTGTGGTAGAAGACATAAGATTGACACAAAACCAGGGTGAGTTAATAATGACTGAATTTACATTTGTCGGTGTGTTACATGTCCATGTATTTATTTGTTTTGTCGCCCTCTAGTGTTTTGTTTGTTTTTGCTCTTTATTTTTAGTAGATTGTCCTAACACCTGTGGATCATTAAACCTGGCAATATAAGGGCTCATGCTGCAGCACTTCATTGACGGGGAACTTGAGTGGCCGCCCAGACGCGGAGTTGTGCTCCATTTAGTGTTCAGCCTTTGTGTTTTCTCCCTACATTTTGTTTATCTATACTTAATTTGTTAATAAACCCCTAGACCAATCCATTGGTGTGTTTCCCTCCTTTGATGTTGTGACCGTGGTCGTAACACGGTGAAATGCGCATGTAAAAGCACAGATTTCGGCTGTTTTCAGGTGGATTATTTTACATTTGATGTGTTTTGGTTAACAGTGAGTCCCAGTGCGCAGCTCCTTGAGCAAACAGCACGACTGCAGTCGCTCAATGACACTCTTGATAGGCTTAAGGTAAAACAAAAACGTCTCAAAATCAGTTAGCATTGCAGTGTCTCTCGTATTTACTTGAATAACTTAAATCTCATTTCTTTAAAGGATGAGGTTGCTGAACATGTCGTGACTCACAGGCCTGGCGCTCAAGTTTCGTCTGATTTTGCAACTTTTCCCTGCACTTCCTTTGTTAAGGTAAGCTAAATGCACACATCTGATGTTTTTTCCACATTGTACGGCTGTGCGTTCAACGTCTCTCTCTTTCCGCTGTCAGGCAAAGGAGGAGAAGAGAGGAGATGCTGTGTTAGTGGGTCGTGTGATGATGCCCTGCGCTCGAGGACAGGAGCAGGTGCATCGGCTGGTGCTTTCGCAAACACAAATACACAGAGTCCATCGCCTTCTACAGACTTAACATGAACGCAAACCAAAAACACCAAACCTAAAGTCAGTATCCAAAACACGAGAACAGAAACACACATGTATCTGTGACCACAAACCAAGAACCATAATAAGAATATATGCTTCATTACTGTCGCTCACACAAGCATCTGTAAAGCCGCGATTTGTACAAAAGGGCATGCTGAGGACATTTTAACGATCAGACGTCAAACATGGCATGAGATGGATGATACAGCATTACTCCTGCTGATTTACACTTTAAGGGATAGTTCATTTACTCCAAACCTGTTTGAGTTTCTTTCTTCTGTTGAACACAAACTGAAGATATACTGAAGAATGTTTTAAAAAAATAGACTTCCATAGTATTTTCTTGTTTATAATATGGATGTCAAGGCATAATTTTTCCTAATACTCTTCAGAATATTTTGTCTTGTGTTCAGCAGAAGAAAGAAGTTCATGAAAGTTTACAACCACTTGTGTAATGTTCATATTTAGCTGAACTATTCTTTTAACATGTCTTTCTCTTCCTGATTTGGAACAGCTTTAATCCATTGACATTATTATTATAATTCAAACCATATATGGGTTTATTTAAGTGATCATGACTTAATTTTCAGCTGAAGGAAATTGAAACAGGAAAACTGAACACTATAAATTGAAGAGGAGCCACGTGATTTGATCAGTAAACAATCAACTGAATACCCAGCAACCACTTGGCTGTTGCACTGCAATAAAAACCAATCAAGACACTAAACCTTAAAGCAACGTTTTGCTACACGAAGCATCCTAGCATCGCGCCACTTCGTTTTCGTATAGTTTTCGTTTTACACAATAACCGCTCATGTTACTATCAGAAAATGTCAAAATCTAGTTGACCTCTCGAGAACAGGTGTTAATATTGACGCTTGTTTTGCTAATCTTTGTGGATGAGATCTCATTTCAACTTGAAATCAATGCCATTGGGAGATTAATGCAAGGGCAGAAGATCTTACATCCTTTAATTTCCTAAAAAAAAATGTTATTACACTTTTGGAGTTGTGTGATAAATAGTAAATGTGAAAAATGGGGAATGGAAAGGCATTTGCTGAATAAACTCTGCTATAGCGAAAAATACAATAACTTGACTAAGCAGCTCCATTATGCTTGCTTTGTTTACTGAGTTGCTAGGTTACCAATACTACAGTCAGCCGCTCTAATGGGGTGTTCACACTGGACGCGCCATGCACAAGTAAATCATGCTATTTGCCCATATTTAGATGCTTGAACATTGAGTTTACTCTCTTCATTTGCGTGTGAAATTCACTTCATTCAGACATAAAATTGCTCCAGTTAGTTTCAGTGCAAAAAGGCTGACATGGATTTTGTTGGATTTAGTGTAGCTTTGCTTCATGTGCTACGGAAGGCTGAAAAACACCATGGACTCAATCAGCACTGTTTCTGGGTCCATCAGACCCTTTAGGGTGCTTTCACACTTGGTTCAATTGCCTGGACCGTACCCAAGTTCGATTGTCCCCCCCCTTGCCACCTTCTCAGTTGGTTTGTGTTCACACTGTCTTTTTCCCTTTCGAACACTGGTACGCTTGCGTCATCAAGCCACTGTTTTGTGTACGGCTGTTGCCAGGTGACGGACACGAAAGCAAAGCGACAAAATGGAAAGACGTCCGCACTCCACACATCACGGTCGTTTCGCTTTTACTGAACCTTTTGGTTTGGGACATACATAAAACGACTCGCATCTATCTGCCACAAAAATAATATAAGCATTCAGAACATCACGCGATGTCTGCAGAAGCTGTTTTTGCATGAGACAAGCAGACATTATCACTGTGCTCGCCCTGGCTGAGTCCCGCTTGTCAGAAAGGTACAGTAGGTGAAACACACACACACTAATGAACGTTATAAAAACTATAGTTTGTTGTACTGTTGATGGTTCACTTACGCTATTTGGTACGATTGCATTCATACCAGAAGTGAACCGGACCTGAGTTCGCGTCAACCGTAACCCAGACCACCTCTTTCAGGCGGACTTGGGTACAGTTTGTGGGTGCGCACCTGAGTTCAGAAGACACGTTCACACTAGCTACTCTGTGTGTACGTTCACGTACCATACTCTGACGTCAAACGAACCTGGGGGTGCGGACCAAAAATGCTAGTGTGAAAGCACCCTTAGAGGCGCATCCAGCTTTGGTTGAGTTTCACCAACTCCTAAAGGAGTGCGTCTGGATAACAGCCGCTACTAGAACAATCTCCTGATTGGGTAACATGAAGCAAATTTTCGGCAAAGTTCAAAATTTTCAACTTGAATGATTCATGTGAATCATGCCTGATGAGTGGCAAACACCCCAAACGTTTCATTCACTTCCTGTCATTCGCTTGATTTGTAATGTTCGCGCAGCCTCATTCACACAAATCACGTCTTATGAGATGCCCAAAAACCCTCATTTCTGCGACGTCATTTTGTTCACACCACCTCATTTGCGCGAATCACACTGCACAATGTCTATCGCATCTTTGCATTGGCTTAACATGTAAATCACTCGCGCTTCATCCGCGTCTGGTGTGAACGCACCAACTTGATAGAAATCCAACCTAATTCTTATTTAATTATATTCATATACACAAAACAGTCCAGAAAATATGCCTATTCACTTTTAACATAACAGCGAAAGATTCAACAGCCCTTTGTGCTTGACTGCAATGCCTGAACGTGCCACACCATTGTGCTTTTTGTAAAGGAAATACAGTTGTCCTTTTAGAGCGAATGATCAAACAAGTCTCAGCAAGGACAAGGCAAAGCAACAATAAAGAGGACGGTAGACAATATTTAACCGTAACTGTTGTATATTTGCTACATGAGATTGTCAGTATTGAAGTGTTCTTAAGTCAGCAGTGGTTTGCTTTGTTATATTGTGTAAGTTATTAACCTATAAACTGTCAAGCGCACACCGTTGCTTAAAGTATCATTGAATGTGTTGCCATCTTACGTGTATACATAATGTGAGTGAATTCATTTAAATAAATTATTATGCCAATGATTGCTTGTTTTGGTGTATTTTTATTTAAAATAGAATGTTTTAACTCATACTACAGGCTGTTGGCTAGTAATAGTGTAACCAGATGGGAGTTTGAGCACAACAGAGTTGAGAATCCAACATGCAGTTTTATTAAGGATCGTCAGACAGGCAATGGTCAAAACAGGAACAAACAGTATCATGAGAGTAGTCCAAAAACAGTAGTGGAGGTCACAGGCAAAGAGGTCAATACAGGCGGCAAAACAACATAAACAAGGAAACAAGGCAAGGGTCAAGAACACGGAAAGACTAAACATGGAGAACGCTTCATAGTGTTACAGCAAACATTGTGTCGGCAGGGATGATTTTAGGATTTTATTTATACTGTATATATAAAACCCTAATATATTTAGAAAATCTAATTATATTAGATAAATATAAAAATAAGTAATATATATGAGTAATAATAAAGTATTCCACTGTATTGTAGCGTGCATAGTCATTTGAGTTCTGATAGAGCCAAATAGGCTCAACAAACCTGTTTACTGTAGTAAAAGCCACTTTATATGTTGGTCAAATTTTTGTTTCCATGTATTTACTAAATAAAACTGCCACTTTTCTAATTAAATGGCATAAATATATATATATATTTTAACTAATTCACATATTTCACAAACTGAATCATAATATTAAAAGAGGAAATATCTTTAATACAAGACAACACATGATGTTTCTATCTCTGCCAGTGACTCATTCACTAAGTGGTACTGTCACTGTGTTTAATCCTTTCTCTGCATGACTGTGGTATAGATAATGCCACATGCACTGTAATGTGTTTTATAATGATAGGTCATAATGATTTAATAGTAAAATGTTCTGTTAAGAGTTACTGTACATTTTCGCTGGAGGAAACAGCTGTGATTATGAGGTGAGCACTGAGGAAACAGTATATTGGAAACCTGATTGCTCCTATATGACATTGGGGTACAAGTGATACAAATGTATCATAGCAAAGAACTGCAAATAAGCATATTTTTGAACAATTTATGGATAAACACACCTTGTTCTCTTGAAAAACGAAAGTCGGGGAGGTGCCGAATTCTGCCGCCGTCTTCATATCAAATTTAAAGGGGACAGAGACTACAGTTATGTTACTACAGTTACTACAGTTACAGTTTATGAGCTAATCGGAAAAGTTTTAGGGGGGCTGAGTAGAAATATTGGCGGGCTACAGCCCCCCTAAAATAGGCCTAGCAACGCCCATGTGTGTCAGAATGAGGGCTGTATATATAGTTCGGGTCATTAATACTTACAAACTTCAGCTGTGTGTATGCAATCATGGGCGATCCGAAACTGGTGTGTGTGAGGTGCGTGATGGGAAATGTAGTGCAGTTCAGTGGCAGAATTGTAGTTCGGGTGATGGTAAATGTCCTCCAGCGATCTGTAAGGACAAGATCGCTGGTGATCGTGACAAGTAGCATCTAATAATAAAATAAAAACTATGTAAACTGAAAAATACCCAATGTAATAGGTATCTGAGGAATTAGTATTTACTAGGGCTTTTCACACATTGTCAACCCTGGGTAATTTTAAACCAGAGGATACTGAATCTAAAACGGTGCTAACACCACTTTCAAATTTCATGTGTGAAACCCAGGGTTAAGATTGGTCTTTAAAATGATGATAACCCAGGGTTACGCTCAGTCTGAAAAGCTCTAATGATTAAGTTCTAGTATTTTTATGTACTAGTATCAAAAATTAAATACTACTGCCTATCAAATAGTACATTTTTCCATGGAGTGAACTAGTATATAAAAGTATGTACTACTCAAACTTAAATTACATATTAGTTAGAAATACAAGTGAGTTCCACATAGAAAACAATGGCAGAAATGAGAATAACTAGCACTAATAGCTAATGAATAAGTACCAGTAGCTGAAGAATGAGTTTCTAATGAATGAGCACTAGTATATACTGAGTACAAGTATATAAATAAATTAGTAAAAGTAGCAATGAATGACTACAATATCTAATAATTACCAGTATCTAATCAATGAGTACTAGCATCTATTAAGGAAGGAGCAGGAGAAGAAGTACCGGTATCAGGCACCAGTTCCTAATGAAGAACTAACAGGTTATCTCAGAGAAGTATTAGAATCTATTGAATAAGCAGTAGTATCTGTTTAATTGGTGTTTGAATAAATACCACTAAATATAAGGATTAAATATGTAGTATCTAATGAATAGCTACTAGTAATTAATAAATACGTAATAAAATAACTAAACAATATATAATGAAGACTACACAGAAAAAAAATATTTGTTATATTTACTCATTTTTTTAAATGTAAGTGGTTGCAAACAACTTATATGGGCGGATTTTAAACTAATTAAATTTAGTAATGTTGAACTTAAATTTGTTTGTTTGAATTCAGCCCATACAGATTGTTTGCAACCACTTACCTTAAATAAAACATTTATTTAACATTTACCTTAAATACATTTATTAATTGTAATAAATTTACAAAATTGTTAATATTATTTACTTTTTCATTATTGTTTTTGTTATTATTTTCTTTATTTATTTAATTTTTACAATGTTTTTGCTACTTTATCTACAGTTGAAGTCAGAATTATTAGCCCATATCTCTTCACCCCCCCCCCCCCCCCCCCCCCCTTCTTTTTAAATATTTCCCAAATTCTGTTTAACAGAGCAAGGAAACACAGTATGTCTGATAATACTTTTTCTTCTGGAGAAAGTCTTATTTGTTTTATTTCGGCTAGAAACAAACCATCATTATTCAATAACTTGCCTAATTACCCTAGCCTGCCTGGTTAACCTAATTAACCTAGTTAAGCCTTTAAATGTCACTTCAAGCTGTACAGAAGTGTCTTGAAAAATATCTTTTATCTATTATTTACTGATATCAGGGCAAAGATAACATAAATCATTTATTAGAGATGAGTTAATAAACTATTATGTTTGGAAAAGTGTTGGAAAAAAATCTTCTCTCCTTTAAACAGAAATTGGGGGAAAAAATAAACCGGGGGGGGGGGATGGGGGGGTGGTTGGTCTTCAACTATTAATTCTTCAATTATTAGGGGGGCTAATAATTCTTCAACTGTGTATTATATAAAATGTAAAATTAATGGAAGTGAAACTGTACCCCCTTTTAATCTGAAATATTGCATTGGTTATGCTGCTTTACTAAAAACAAATAAATAAATAAAATAAATCCTATGAGAACGAGAATCCAACATGCAGTTTTATTAAGAATCGTCAGACAGGTAATGGTCAAAACAGGAACAAACAGTATCTTGAGAGTAGTCCAAAAACAGTAGTGGAGGTCACAGGCAAAGAGGTCAAAACAGGCGGCAAAACAACATAAACAAGGAAACAAGGCAAGGGTCAAGAACCCGGAAAGACTAAACATGGAGAACGCTTCATAGTGTTACAGCAAACAAGACTCAGCAATGAGTGTCAGAATGAAACCCCCTTGTTTTTTCATCAGTATTTTTTAGTGTATTTTGAAAAGGTACAGGGTAAAATAGATGAGTTAGTCTTACCATACTTGACTATCAAGTTTCTCACTGCAGTTTGTAATTAATCAATTATTAGTCCCTATGGAATTTAGAGGCATGACAGTGGCGTAGTGGGTATCACAATCACCTCACAGCAAGAAGATCGTTGGTTCAAGCCTCGGCAGGGTCAGTTGGCATTTCTGTGTGGAGTTTGCATGTTCTCCCGCTGTTCGCGTGGGTTTCCTCCGGGTGCTCCAGTTTCCCCCACAAGTCCAAACACATGCGCTATAGCTGAATTGGGTGGGCTAAATTGTCTGTAGTGTATGTGTGTAAATGAGTGTTTACGGATGTTTCCCAGTGGTGGGTTGCAGCTGGAATGGCATCTGCTGTGTAAAACATATGCTGGATAAGTTGGCGGTTCATTCCGCTGTGGCAACCCCAGATTAATAAAGAGACTAAACCAAAAAGAAAATGAATGAGGGAATGCTGGTGTACTTCCCACTGAAACAGAAATATTAATATTGAGTAGAGGGCGGGGCGTTCTTTTTGCTTATCGTTCCCTCTCAGCAAACTAATGGTAAGAGAGTTGTTAAGATTGTTAAGAAAGCTGTGGCTCAAGTTGGCGGTTCATTCCGCTGTGGCGACCCTTGATTAATAAAGGCACTAAGCCGAAAAGAAAGTAAATGAATGAACTGAATATAGAAGTGTAGCTTAAAATAAAGTGTAACCTTATAATTTTATGGTGTTGTCATCAGTTATTGCTTACGATTTTAAATATGTGAACTCCTCACACCTCACAGAGACAGACGTGCTTCAGAAGAGTTTCCATTTACTGTAGATAGAACATATTTGCATTGACAAACCAGCAATGAAAGAGCTTACTGGAAGAGTTTGCAGAAGAGCCATAAAAGCCACGATAAGTGAAACTTTGAATAAACGTGCCCTCTTTATTGTCCTCCAAACTGTTTACCACATCACTTTCTGACATGGCACACCACCAGCCACATCGACTGGGATATATCCATCACATTTCACCCAAAGCTGAACAAAACTAGAACCAGTACGGTTCTCCAGCATATGGAGACCACGGGAATACTGGTCAATAATATCACAGCGCTTCTCAACAACGGCACCATCAGCGTCAGCAACGTCCAGGAGATCATCCGATGGGTCACGTTCGCGGTAGGGCTTCCAAGCATCGGCTTTTCCATCTACCTCATGGGCATGCAAGCCAAAACGGGCAAAGCGGCTCCAGTTTACCTCATCAGCCTGCTCGCGTCTGACATCTTCAACATCCTTGGACGGCCTAAAACCTCGACGGGGGACGGCCAGCACATCAACATGTCCAGCATGGATATATCCTCCCTGATGTTCTACTTCGGGATCATCTCCAACATCGTGTTCCTGGTCTGCGTGGCTCAGGAGAGATACCTGCTTGTGACCTGTCCCCAATATAACGCCTTCTGCGTCAAACTCAAGCAGTCCAGCATGATATCTTTGGCCATCTGGGCGGCTCCGTTTGCAATACTCTTCCTGGCGTACCAAGGATATGTCATCTTGTTTGCCATTTCTCTTCTTCTCCCGTTGCCCTTCCTGGTGTTTTTCTTCCTGGATTCCTTCAGGGCCTTGTGGTGTACGAGACGTCCTGCATGTGTGTCTAACAGAAATAAGATTCTGGCTATGCAGGCGGTGATTCTGAGTAATTACACCATGCTTTATCTGCCGTTTGTCCTCAATACGCTGCTCACCGCGTTGTCTCTAGGCTCTTATGTCTATTATTTGGGGCTCGTGTCTGATCTTCTGTTGTATCTCGGGCCGCTGGTGGATCCGTTGCTCTCAATCCTTCTCACCAATGGAATGGCTGACATTTTAAAGGCTTTTCCCTGCTGTGCGAGGAGGACGGACACGCAGGAGGAAGTGCAGACTGTGGATACAGACACAGTGGAAACGGTGTCAGGGACTTTAACTCGACTCTGAGGAGATTGGACCGATAGTTTCATATTTGTTAAGGCTTATTTTACATTTTTGCTGGCTTTCGTGTTGTTTAAATCATTGGAATCAGTATGTTTCAAGTGATAGGTGCAGTGGGTAGCGCTGTCACCTCACAGCAAGAAGGTCGCTGGGTCAGTTGGCATTTCTGTGTGGAGTTTGCATGTTCTCCCTGTGTTCACGTGGGTTTCCTCCAGCTGCTCCAGTTTCCCCCACAGTCCAAAGACATAAGCTATAGGTAGGGCCAGACGGAATCTGCGGACATTTTTTGCTATTTCTGCGGAGTATTTTGTTAAAAATCTGCGGATTTATGCGGAATGATTTTGGAAGTGTCGTAACTAAAATCTTATTATATTAAATAAAAAGTAATACCTTTTTAACTTTTATTAAGTGTTTACAATGCAAATCCAATTAGTTCCACTTCATTTGGTAAACAAAGTATGTCCCTCAAATACAATATCTACTAAAACACTGAAAATAGTACTGTATTGTAACAGTATTAAAACTATTGTAAATAAATCACATCAATATTCTCATATTAGCCAATATTATTACTGAAATTAATTTGAAAACTGATTAAATATACATTTACACACATTTACTCAAGTAAATAAACAGAATCAATGATGAGCTAAAAATCTGCGGAAATCTGCAGAATTCTGCGCACGCAGATTCTGTGTGGGCCTAGCTATAGGTGAATTGGGTGAGCTAAATTGCCTGTAGTGTATCTGTGTGAATGAGTGTGTATGGATGTTTCTCAGTGATGGATTGCAGCTGGAAGGGCATCCACTGTGTAAAACATATGCTAAATAAGTTGGCGGTTCATTCTGCTGAGGCGACCTCTGAAAATGAATGAATGAATGAATGTTTTGACAGTATACTCAAAAACAAAAAGAATATTTGGCTGTTTGTTCAAACTTCTTATTTACAATGATCTGAAACAACACAATTTTTGAGATTATTTTGGGGACAACTTCATTTTTTTATGTCCAATCCACTTTATTTTGTTAACTTAATCGATTTGAGTTGGAACAACCTGAATGAATTGTGTGGAACAGTGTATTTTGTGAAGTGTGTGTCCAAGTATTACAACAATAAAAGTGTAGCACAGCTTTCATTCGTTTTCTCCATACATTAGAACAGGGGTCTCAAACTCAATTTACCCCGGGGCCGCTCGAGGCAGAGTCTGGGTGAGGCTGGGCCGCATCAGGTTTTCCACAAGAAATTAATAATATTATTAATTAGAAATAATTATATTATTCATTTCTAATTTGTTGATTTTTTTATTTGTGCTAAAAATTTAAAATAAAGAGATTTGAGAAGATTGGAATTTTTTAACACAACATAAAAAAGAAAATAATTAATTAATTATTAAGAAAATAAATCAATCAGTAATAAATAGTAATAATAATAATAATATTAATAATAATAATTAGATTTACTGTAATCCGCTTTGCTGTTGTTACAAGGGGGAAAAATTCATTTTCATTTGTTTCAACTTGTTTTTTACAAGTAACGGTGCGACCGTATCATTTGTAACAATAACTGATTATAACAACAGCTAATTTATAAAAATAACTAATTATAACTATAACTAATTGGTCCGGGTTAGCGGGGTGTGTGCCCAATAGAAACGAGGCAGCCAGCAGGCACTCGCTGCGGTAACTTTCACTCACTGAGAAATGTTTCTCTGCCTGCGTCAAGCCGATGTCCCGCCTCCGAGAGCCATATACCCCACCGTGATTGGTAGGTTCACTCAGCTCCGCACACAACACTGTAAATAGCCATATATATCAAACTGGAGGGCCGCACTAACATTATTCTTTCAATTTCAGGCGGGGGCCATAAACTATAGTACCCCGGGCCGCGAGTTTGAGACCCCTGCATTAGAACGTCTTTTTTAAAAGGGATAATTCACCCAAAACTGAGAGTTCAGTCATTACTCTCCCTTGGCTTGTTCCAAACCATTTAGATTTTTGTTTTGTTCTGTTGAAGGCAAAAGAAGATATTTTGAACAATGTTGGAAACATGTATCCATGGAGAAACAAATACTGGATGTCAATGGTTAGCGGTTTCAATCATTCTTCTAAATACCTTCTTTAATGTTCAACAAACCAAACTCAACTCAAGAACTCAAACTCAAGTCAAGAGTGAGTTCTGTGTGAATTATACCTTTAAATTTGCGCAGACTTTTATTCCAGTATGCTGGTGTACAGCGTCACAGTGGCGCAGTTTGGAGCACGATCGCCACACAGCAAGAAGGTCGCTGGTTCGAGCCCCGGCTGGGTCAGTTGGCATTTCTGTGTGGAGTTTGCATGTTCTCCCCGTGGTTGCGTGGGTTTCCTCCGGGTGCTCCAGTTTCCCCCCACAAGTCCAAAGACATGTGCTATAGGTGAACTGGGTAAGCTAAATTGTTCATAGTGTGTGTGTGAATGAGAGTGTATGTATGTTTCCCAGAGATGGGTTGCAGCTGGAAGAGCATCCACTGCGTAAAACATACTATATGCTGGATAAGTTGGCGGTTCATTCTGCTGTGGCAACCCCAGATTAATAAAGAGACTAAGCCGACAAGTAAATGAATGGGCTCCACAATATATCATTTCAACATCTACATTGCAATGTGCGCATCTGCAATAGTCACAACCCAGAATCTGCAATGTTGAGTTGGAATTTTAGTTGACAAGTACACAGAAGACATGAGATTTGTGGAGTCACTGACTTTAGTGATGGAGCGAATGTTTTTCATTCCATGTGTTTTTAAGGCCTGCGACAGAGTATTTCAAGAGAGTTAAAACCATTTGAGCACAAAATAGAATGTTTTGTAGCTTTATAATTGTATTGAATTATTTACAAATTGAAATGTTGTTTTTAGGGCTGTACGATATCAGAAAAATCTGATATTGCGAGACTTTAATTTTCTGTATTATTAAACATTGCTATAATGGGATAGTTTTATAAGATTAATAGCACTATTTGATGGTTTTCTATGGAGTCCAACAGTACTCAGGTAGAGAAATTGAATAATCACGATGCAAAAAAAAAAAAAAAGAGAAGGTTTTTCTTTGTCACTTTTCTAGTCCAAATATCTAAAAAATGTTTAGATCAACTGAAAATATTGTTTTGTTTTCAACTTTTCCTTTCAGGTTTTTCCTTAAAACAAACAAAACTACCTGCAAGTGGGACAAGTGAAATAAAGTGTTTTCTCTTTGTAATGTAATGAGTATTTATACAGCGCATTTATTGCATATGGCCAATAAATAATTTAAAATGTAGATATTGGACTACAAGACAAAAATTCTAAGAAAAACATTTTCTTCTTCTTGTTGCATAAATCCTTTAAATTCCATATAAATACAGTAACTAAATACAATTCTGCAGCTCCTGGTCAACTATAACTCAGACTCAACATTGCGTATTTTGCGATGGGACTATTGCAGATGCACACATTGGGATATCGATGCTGAAATGATATATATTGTGCAGCCCTAGTTATTTTGCAGTGTTATTTTACATTTGATTATTCAATTTTTGTACCAAAATACAGTTTATCTCCTGAGAAAACCCATAAAGCACTGGTTATTTCACTGTCATCTTTGCCCTGTTGTTTTTATATTCTTGTTTGTTTATTATATTTTATGCATGATTCACTCACAAAAATCACCACAATCAATATAAAATGCTGAAATCTTTCCAAATACAACTGTTCAAGTCATAAGCTGACTTTATGTTTATATTGTAATATATTTATTGCAATATGAAATTAGGACTGCAACAATTGTTTTTCTGATATATATATATATATGAGCAATTCCATGCAAATGTCAACCTTGCCATGGAAAAAAATTAGGTTGTCACCAAATAGCGAAACTTTTATAATTTTTTTGTATGTTCTTGTATTTTACTGTGCTGTACAAATACTCAAAAATGTCTTGTTCGATGTTTTCAAACTATTTGATTTACCAAAGTAACACGAATGGAAATTTTACATCCGTCACATCCATAACACAGAGATGTCACATCCATAACGACGCTTTTTTCATCATAAATGCAAAAATGTAAATTAAAATAAAATCAATCATGTTTGTTCTGTAGAGAGCCGACTCTTATCCTTTAGATGAGCATTATTACTTTTGGGTTTGTGCGGTTTAATCCACAGAAATTTTACAAAAGTATGTTGTACACTGTAAACTCGCAGACTTTTTTCATCACAACCATAACGCATGTTTATTTCCTTCATTTAAAGAATAAAAATAGTTCTCAGATTTATATTTTTCTGATCCCATAATTCTGTGTATAGTTGTTAGGGAAAATGTAAACACATGTTTCAATACCCAGGGAGTGCAGAATTATTAGGCAAATGAGTATTTTGACCACGTCATCCTCTTTATGCATGTTGTCTTACTCCAAGCTGTATAGGTTCAAAAGCCTACTACCAATGAAGCATATTAGGTGATGTGCATCTCTGTAATGAGAAGGGGTGTGGTGTAATGACATCAACACCCTATATCAGGTGTGCAGAATTATTAGGCAACTTCCTTTCCTTTGGCAAAATGGCTGAAAAGAAGGACTTGACGGGCTCCGAAAAGTCAAAAATAGTGAGATATCTTGCAGAGGGATGCAGCACTCTTAAAATTGCCAAGCTTCTGAAGCGTGATCATCCAACAATCAAGAGTTTCATTCAAAATAGTCAACAGGGTCGCAAGAAGCGTGTGGAAAAACCAAGGCGCAAAATAACTGCCCATGAACTGAGAAAAGTCAAGCGTGCAGCTGCCAAGATGCCACTTGCCACCAGTTTTGCCATATTTCAGAGCTGCAACATCACTGGAGTGCCCAAAAGCACAAGGTGTGCAATACTCAGAGACATGGCCAAGGTAAGAAAGGCTGAAAAACCACCACCACTGAACAAGACACACAAGCTGAAACGTCAAGACTGGGCCAAGAAATATCTCAAGACTGATTTTTCTAAAGTTTTATGGACTGATGAAATGAGAGTGAGTCTTGATGGGCCAGATAGATGGGCCCGTGGCTGGATCGGTAAAGGGCAGAGAGCTCCATCTGACTCCAGCAAGGTGGAGGTGGAGTACTGGTTTGGCCTGGTATCATCAAAGATGAGCTTGTGGGGCCTTTTCGGGTTGAGGATGGAGTCAAGCTCAACTCCCAGTCCTACTGCCAGTTTCTGGAAGACACCTTCTTCAAGCAGTGGCACAGGAAGAAGTCTGCATACTTCAAGAAAAACATGATCTTCATGCAGGACAATGCTCCATTACACGCGTCCAAGTACTCCACAGCGTGGCTGGCAAGAAAGGGTCTAAAAGAAGATAAACTAATGACATGGCCTCCTTGTTCACCTGATCTAAACCCCATAGAGTACCTGTGGTCCTTCAAATGTGAGATTTACAAGGAGGGAAAACAGTACACCTCTCTGAACAGTGTCTGGGAGGCTGTGGTTGCTGCTGCACGCAATG
>CAIGQQ010031933.1:886730-916025 GCA_903798035.1 Danio albolineatus
ATACATATATATATATATATATATATATATAAAGTCTTGTCTGCACAAGTCTTGGTGGGTCAAGTCTTGCAAACAACACTGACAACAACGATAAATGTTGCTTGAGCAGCAGATCATCATGGAGTAGTGATGCTGAAAATGAAGCTTTATTAAAAATAAATAAATAAATAAATAAAAAATAAAAAGATAAAAATCACAGGAATACATTAAATTTCATTTATTAGTAACTAGTAGTAGTAGTAGTAGTAGTAGTAATAAAAATAATAAAAAATTACTGATAATAACAGCCTTGGTAATCTAAATTGGCTTCGTTTGAAAACATTTTAAAAGTCTTACCAGTCTTTTAAAAGTCTTACTGTTGCAGTAGTGTATGAACTTGATTATGCTTACCTCTGATAGTGCTGAGGAAAAGTGATTGCAGTTCTTGTGCATGAGATGGTAGGCGTTCCCCTTATATTCCTTCCCCATTTCTTCCACAATTCTCTCCACATCATCTTCTGTGAAGTCTGTGCTCCCCAAAACAATGGCCTCTCTGAGAACCGAGCAGAAAGTGTGAGAGAGGAAGAGGTTTTACAGACGTATGCTTTCAGTCTGATCGGTCGAGAGATTAATATCGTGACTCACTTGAATTTGAATGTCTCTCCGAGTTCTGTGGCGTCGCCGGGCGTTATCTCAAATATACCTGAAAAAGGATAAGGATGTCCTCCATAGGCAAATTCTGCAACGGACGAGAAAGCATGGTTAAAATATCTCCACGTCATGGCTTTATATAGAGATGCTATCATACTACTGTGGACGTTTGATCATTTGCGTGCACTTTAAAATCTTCCGAGTACAAGTTTTCAAATGATTTTACACGCATTCGGTACTGACATAAAATGCAGAAAGACAGCTGTCAAACACTGCATGAGCAATGGGCTAAAATTCTCTTTCAAATCTAATTTGACTGTTAAAAATACAGACGCTATATCATTTAATATTCCATTATATATTTAGCCCTCCTGTAATATTCAGATATGTTGTATGATGTTAAACTGAGCAAGGAAATTTATTATTTTTTTATTATTAATTGTTATTTTTTTATTCCCAGGTTCTGCTTGTTGCATTTCCCGAGTTTTTTTGATTGCCAATCTTTTTTTTTTCCACTTTTTTTTTTTTATTTAGAGAAAAGAGTAACAGAAAAAAAGGGGACAGGAGGGAAAAAAATAGAAATAAAACAAAGAACAAAGCGGTTGTCATAAGGGTTACAAAATCGAGTCATAGTGCATTTGACATACATTATCCCAAATTGTTTGCAATGACATATTCAGACCATTTTTGCCAGTACTTGTTACACTTTTTTGAATCAAGTCTTAGGTTAAAAGTCAGTCTCTCCATACAGTGTATTTCCTCTACAATTCCTATCCATTGAGTCCTTGTTGGAGGATCAGACTGAAACCATTTTCGAGTTATGGCTTTTCTGCTGCTTACTAAAAGGATTTGAATCAAGTATTTTTCATTTCCAATCTTAGGCCAATTGTAATCGTTTGTTTTGGTTCAATTTGGAATTTCCCCAACCAATGCAGAGCCCGGGGGATCAGAGTGAGCGCTCCGACTTGGCTCCACCATGATCAGAGCAAGAAAATTCTTAATATGAGAATAGTATTCTCTATAGTATTTCATATTATATTTTTCTCCTAGTGAAAGTCTTATGCAATTTAGTTTGCTTTGAAACTAAAAATAATTATCTTACTTTTAGCTACTATGTTCAATACTTTTAGACCCTTTTTTCGACTGGCTACAGAACAAAGCACTGTTACCCAATGACTTGTCTAATTAACTGTATCTTCCTAGTTAAGCCTTTAAATTGCACTTTAAGCTGAATGCTAGTAACACAAAATAATTAGTCAAATATTACATTCTGTCATCATGGGAAAGAAAAATAAATTAGTTATTAAAACTATTATGGGGGGCATCACGGTGGTGCAATGGGTTGCACAATCGCCTCACAGCAAGAAGGTTGCTGGTTCGAGCCCCGGCTGGATCAGTTGGCATTTCTGTGTGAAGTTTGCATGTTCTCCCCGTGTTCACGTGGGTTTTCTCAGGGTGCTCCGGTTTCCCCCACAGTCCAAAGACATGCGGTATAGGTGAATTGAATTAGCTAAATTGGCCGTAGTGTATGTGTGTGAATGCAAGAGTGTATGGTCTTTCCCAGTGTTGGGTTGCAGCTGGAAGGGCATCCACTGCGTAAAACATAAGTTGGCGGCTGTGGCGACCCCTGATTAATAAAGGTACTAAGCCAAAAATGAAATTAATGAATTAATGAAAACTATTTTGTTGTAAAAAATATTTAAAAAGCACTTTATTGAATTAATTTCACATGACGGCTAATAATTTTGACAGTATAAGATGTAAAGGAACATTTATTTATAGCCTATAAACTAATTCAGATGCCTGCCATGTTAATATGTGATAGCTCAGATATTTATCTGTCTATTTCAGCCAATGGTGAACTAGGTTGGCCAGTATCTTATGCTGGTACCAGTAGTACAATTCAAATCACTACCACAGCCATATCACTCTGCAGCCCAAGACCGGTTACTCACTGAAGCCAAGCAGGGCTGAGTCTGGTTAGTACCTGGATGGGAGACCACATGGGAAAACTAGGTTGCTGTTGGAAGTGGTGTTAGTGAGGCCAACAAGGGGTGCTCAACTGGTGGTCTGTGTGAGCCTAATGCCCCAGTAAAGTGAAGGGGACACTGTACTGTCAATGAGTGCCGTCTTTCAGATGAGACGTTAAACCAAGGTCTTGACTCTCATTACAAATCCCATGGCACTTCTCGTAAAGAGTACGACTGTAACCCCGGTGTCCTGGCCAAATTCCCTCCAACATGGCCTCCCAATCATCCCCATCAACAGAATTGGCTCTATCATTGTCTCTTTATTCCACCAATAGCTGGTCTGTTTTGAGCACACTGGCACCGTTGTCCTGTGGCTGCCGGCACATCAAGTGGATGCTGCACACTGTTGGTGGTGTGGAGAGACCCCCCTCATGATTGCAAAGTGCGTTGGGTGTATGGCCATACACGATAAATGCACATTACATTACAAATCTATTAAAAAATAAATAAAACACACGTCCACAGATGTAAACATAGCCTGCAGGTCTGTGTGCTCCATTAGTTATTTTGTTCACACAGACAACATTCAAGAATGCCAACGCAAACTCTCTAGATCTGCCAAATAAATCATATCCTCTTCTTCTGAATAAACTGGATGCCTATAGAGGCAGAAACTGTACAAAATGTCAAGGTCTTTTTCTGTTTGATCAACAGATCATCATGATGTGATGTTTAGTCATGTTTAGACACCCCCCACTCGCTTTCTCTGTTACAGTCATAGAAGTTAAACACTGGATTTTTAAGCAGCTTGACTCATTTGTGTCTGAGTCAGAACCTGAGTCTTACCTCTGCCGTAGATCTCAATTCCTGAGTGAAAGACTCCAATTCCCAGAGAGGAAGTGAACTCATTGATCCAGTACTAAAAAAAAAACAAACAAGTGTGAGTCACATAAAGTCAAATGGTAAAAGTGTTTAACGATCGACTAGGTTACTGTTTGGTTCAGTGTTTAGTGGTTACCACCTGTAGGACATACTTTCTCCTCTCCGTATGCACTTTCTAATCTTTAAAATAAAAAAAATAAAAAAAACATTGTGCAATTCTGAGTCTGCTCCAAACAGGTGAGTGGCCTTGACAAACCACCTGTAGGACACACTCTCTTCCTTTCTGTATGCTTAGAGGTAGAAAAATAAATAAAAATAAAAAATTTAACTTAAACTAGTTATAGCATTTACATTAGGGCTATTAATTTCAGCATTGATATCTCAATTTGTGTGCCCGCAATAGTCACATTGCAGAATATGCAGTGTTGAGTTTGAATTATTATAGTTGAGCAGCACCACAGTTCAGAATACATGACATTTGTGGAGTCACTGACTGCAAAGATCAACCAAAACAGTGAAAACGTTATCCTTTGCATGTGTTTTCAAAAGAGTTTAAAGCATTCGGGCACAAAAATATACAACATTTGTAGCTTTATACTGAATTATTTATACAATGAAGTAAATACAGTGTTTTAACATCTACTCTCTGGTGATTTGAGGTGCTTCTCTTATCCTCATTTGTAAATTGCTTCACATAAAAGCATCTGCTAAATGAACAAATGTAATTGGTTAAATCTGCAAAGGCTGGTAACAATAGGTCTTTTCTCAGCAGATTCTGGTTCTCAGTAATAAACATTTCTTAATTATAAACTTAAAATGTAATCATGTATACAACACTTATGAGCAGCTTCAAGCGTTATTAGAATACTCAAACACAAAGGGGTGAGGGATGTGTAAAACCAAAGTGCCTTTTAAGGAAAGCAGCATTATTTGCAACGCCTTAGGGCAGTCATTTTGGGGATCTGAAACTGAAAACTATCAATAGGACTTAGTCACGTGACCTGTGCGGAGACCTGGCGGGGGAAAAAACAATTGACCATAATGGCAGAGACAGCTGGGATCTTCTTGTACTGTATATATTTCCATCTGCTTCAGGCTATGAACATTTGAATCAAGAACCACGATTTGACCACAAAGTTGTGGCACTTGCGATCCATATTTTGCACCCACAGCTGTTTTTCAGGCATTTAAAACCCTCGTGTCCCTGTCAGAGCTACAATTCCTCAATGTTTACATCTGTCTTGTCTATATTCCTTAGCTATTTTGTCATTAGTGAAGACGTTATTGCTTGTAAGAGTTTGCTTTTATATTTTGGTATTTATATTTTGATTTCAAAATAGTTCAATATTGTTTTATGTTTTACAATAAATTTTAAATCTATAAATGTCAAAAGATAGTATTTAAATTTGCAGTTCTCTATTAATTTTACAGTTCCCTCACTAGTTCTTTTCTTCAATCCTATGAATCACAGTGAAATACGTTAACTTGTAGTCTTCCCTATACCTTTTAAATGTTGCATATATCTTGCAATAAACCTGAAATGTATAGTAGTGTCTGGATGCAACCAATAACTAGGCCTGTCATGATATCTATTTGTTGTTGTACGATATATTGCACCAAAATATATTGCGATAAATTATATTATTGTCATTTTAAGACCATTTTATGCCACTCATTATATAATCCCAGAATGACAATATATTATCACGATGCAAGTACACTCTTGTAAAGGACACAAATATTCTAAAGAATGAAATATTACAATTATAGTCATTTGAATAATTAGGCATTGGAATCAGAATGTAAAAAAAACGTACATCCTAAAAAAAAAAAGAAATGTTAACAAAAAGGTAAAAAGTAACAGGGCGTGCGATATCTGCTACCAGATCTATTTTCAGGTGTCAGACACCCACATAAAGATATACTATAGTACTTTATAGTAAATACTACAATGTTTTTTTAACCGTACTGACCCTGACACCTCCAATAGAGATAGAGATGTTGCACAATCAGCTAAAATGTTGCTAGAATTGGTTTTATTTATGGGCAATATACATAGTATTGAGGTCATGTTCATGTGTTGTGTGAAAAGTCGATATATTGAATATTGTGACAGGCCTAACAATAACTTTAAACTAATAGTTTTATATTTGTTATTTTTAATTTGATTTCATCTTTAGCGATGCTTCATGGGTAATCATAAGTAAGCTGCATGCATTAACAAATACATTCATAACATATTCTAGTTATTTTTAAAGCAAATTGTCTCCAAAATTAACATAAAATGAGTAAAGTGCGTACAACAAAGTAGTATGCGGATTATGTACAAACAAGCAATGTGACTTAATACCTAAAAAACATTTGCGTTTGCACCCAAACACATTTCATTAACAAGTCTGTTGTTTGAGGACGTATCTGCCAGATGCCCCCTATTGATTATGTGTCAACAGTAAATAATGTCATTGAACCAGCTGACTGCAAAATATACACTTTATGGCATTATGAACATTGCACTAAACAAAAGCTAATGCCTTGTTGTTGTTGTTGTTTTCACCGGGTATTAAGATTAGTTTGGGTCTCAAGATTAACTATTAAAAAACACATTCCAAACACACATTCCCATCAATGTCTGGTCTTTTAATCTATGTATGTGCATCACTGTCCTAAATTCAATGAGGTGAAGTTCTATGGGCAGGTGTATGTGTGTGAACTCAAAACATTTTTGACTATTTAGACTTTACACTCTGTTTACACAAAAACACATCTCAAAACCAAGCCTATATTTATAGTACATTCAATCCAAAGATCTGATGCAAAGTAACCAAAATCTACCATAGTAAGTATTTCGGCAATCTAAAGTGTGTCTGTCTATGACATATCAGGACACAAATGTAAATATAGAGACACAAATGTATATAATGACATGTATGGCGTGATTGACAATGTACTCAAGTCACCTAGTTAATGTCCACGTATTTCAAAACATCATGTAGAAGGAGTTATATTTTTCTTTTTTCCAAATAAAGAGGATATAGTTACCTAAGAGGCTTGGGTTTAGGGACATGGTTGTGTAGGGCAATAGAAAATGCAGTTTGTACTGTATTAAAACACTGGAATGTCCCCACAATTCACAAAAACATTGCGTGTGTGTTTGTGTGTGTAAAGAGAAGAAAGAAACTCAGCAAACAGACAGTTCTCCAACTCTTCCTCATTCGGGGTTGTGAAATAAGACACTTATCCCTTTGGCCTCAATTACTTCAAAGCTTATTATTCATATCCTTCATCACTGAACTGGGGATTAGTCTCTCTGTGATCAGCAACTGGCACTAAGTGTGATTTTCAGCAAGAGTACTCTCATGCCAATAGAGCTGCGATTAGATAATAAATTCGTCAAGCTCTGACATGAACTAGGTGGGAGATCTCTCATGGATAAGTTCCTATGGGAACTGCTGTGAGTGGACTTTCATTTAAATATAAAAAACAAACAAACAAACTTGTAGTCTTGATAAAACCTGGCTTCATGATATCAAAATGTGAAGACATATACCATAGGACTGCACAATATTGCAAAAATCTGACATTACGATAATTTTGTTTGGATACGATTATATATTACGATACGAATTTAATTTCACAAGATGAATTTAATAGCTCTGTTGAGAAGATTACATCAACTAGGATAATTAAATGCTTTTCTATGGAGTGCATCGGCATAAAATATAATAAATTACAAGTAATATAAATAAAACTAAAAAAGTTAAATAAACAGTGCTTTATGGTTTTCTGGGGAAAGTAACAGTAGTCAAGTAAAAGGAAATATAAAAGGACATGGTTGTCATTGTATTTTTACGAATAAGAACCCCTTTTAATCTTTAATAAACAATTTAATTTTGCGATGTGACTATTGCGAATGCACACATTGCAATGTCGATGCTCAAACGATATATTGTTCAGCTGTAATACACAGTCATTCGTTGATTTTATGATACTTCACATTCAAAAAATTACAAACTTCACTTCAGAAATCACAGTCCACTTGTCTTTCAAAGAAGATTTCCCATTTCCACCTTAATGGGCTGTAAATCTCCGGCATGGTTTAAAAGATAACTATGGAGATACAACTTGTAATGTAATCTTAATTTGGATGAAAGTCACCTGACATCTCAAAAAAACTTGAAGCAGCTCAAACTGAAATGAGAAATGAGAACATTGGCCATTCACTCATGCTGGGCTATTTTGAGATTTAGGAAAGTATACATTTCCATGACCCTGTTTCAAGGGGTCAATGAGATACACGAGACGGACTCAATCTTTAAATGGACACTATTCACGTTGACGCTCAGCGATCAATGACACTTAGAAGGTACAGTCAATATTTCCAGTCAATTTTTATAGTCTCTTTTCTGGTCCACAACGCATTTGTACACTTCGAGTTACTTTACTTTAATATTGATAAAGTAGAGAAGTGACAAATCTCTTTGAAAAGCGAACTGAAATTTTTGCATGCACTCGGTTGAAACTCACAATAATATTTGTTTTTACAATTATTTATATATATAAAAAACCGTTGTAATTGTATTCATGTGAAAACAGTTGCTGGGTGAACGAGTGGCTGTTCTCAGCCTCAGGTTTACCATCTATAAATAGTGTATGGGGGAGGAACGCTTCAGATTCTAGAGAGCCTTTGCCTGGTCAGAAGATCTGACAGGAAGCTGAAGTGCAGAGTGATGTCATCAAAATTGTTGATCCGTATCAGCGGAAGTGAGAGACTGTAACTCATTCATCTTCTAATTGCAAAGATTGTCATTGTTTTGAAGCACACAAGCTTAAAAGATAACCTTAAAGGGATAGCTCAGCCAAAAATTAAAATGTACTCACAAATTTTAAAACTTTATGTATTTTTTGTTATTATTTATGTATTTCTGTTGAACACAAAAGAAAATATTTAGAAAAATGTTAGAAACCTGTAACTATCGAATTCCATAGTAGAAAAAAAAACAAATACTATGAAGGTCAATGGTTATACACTGAAAAAAATATTCAAAGATGATTCCCTGGATTTACTAAATTATTTTAAGTTAATTGGTTGCAAACAATGTATTTCGGTTGAATTTAAACAAACAAATTAAGTTGAACATTACTAAACTTAATTTGTTTGATTAAAATCAACCCATATAAATTGTTTGCAACAATTTTGCACACATTTTATTTTCAGTGTAGGTTTACGGATTTCTTTGAAATAATCTATTTTGTGTTCAACAAAAAATAAATAAACTCAAACAGGTTTGTGACATGTTGAGTAAATGACAGAACTTTTAGTTTTGAGCGAACTATGCCTTTAAGGCATATGTTTTAGGGAAAAGCCCTGAAAATGTAAATATTGGTATTGTTAGACCTTCAAGAGCTGAAGCGGGATATTGAAAACCCGGAGTGGATCAACTCACTTTGAGCTAGGAAAAGAAATCCCTTTCTCTCTGCTCCAATCTCATCCAGTACTCCAGTCCAGTTTGTTGCTTGACACACAAAGCTTGATTCTTGTTTCTTAAGAGTTCTTTGAAATGTTTTCTTTGGCAGATAAGCATGATACAGTTTTTTTTCCTCTGAAGCCCAAGGTTCTGAACTCTCTCTAATGAAATATCTCTCACAATCCTGCTGTACTACAGATTATTAGCTGACGATTAGTTTGAGTCCAAACACTCAAGTGATATGATTTAAAGGGTTAGTTGGCCCAAATTTAGTATAACCTCATCATTTACTTTCCCTCGTGTGGTCTTTAAACCTTTAAGAGTCACTTCCTTCTACTGAACTCAATAGAAGATATTTGAAATAATGCTGGTTGCTGAGACCTGTCGACTTCTAAAAGGAAACAATTACTATGAAAGTCAATGGTTTCAGCTACCAGCATTCTTCAAAATATATTTTATTGTGTTCAACAGAAGAAATAGGTTTGAACAAGTGAAGGGTGAATAAACGATGACAAATTTCATTTTTGGATGAACTATCCCTGAACTATCCCTTGGATGCATAGATATGTTTATAATGATACCTCCACAGCTGGCTTAGATCACACAGCTGGATTGAAATGACAGTTGAATTAACTGGGTCACAGCTTCTTTAGCTAGTCACATCACAAACAATACAACCAACAAATAAAAAAACATAGACTTTGCATTGATGACTGGAAAAATATACTGTTATTGAAGGAAATAAAACGGCTGGGTCATGTCCGATCAGTATTCCTCAGTCTATAAAACTTTCGTTTCTTTAAAGGGATAGTTAACCCCAAAATGTAAAATATCCTTTTACTCACCCTTGTTCCAAAGTTGTTTTAATTTTTTTCTTCTGTTGTACACAAAAGACAATATTTCTAAGAAAACAGGAATCCTGTAACCACTGACTTCCTGAGTATTTGTTTCAGCTTTCTTCAAAACTTATTTTGTGTCCAATAAAGAAAGTCATGTTTGGAACCACTTAAGGGCGAGTAAATAATAAGTAAACACTCATTATTGAGTGAATTATCCCTTTAACTTAGTTGTATTGACTAACGTAGTTGTATTGAATGCAAGCTGATTTGGCTGCGTCTCAAAACTCGTAAGCTGACTAACGTTGTGTACAAACGATACTGAGCAGTAATGCTACCTAAGTAGACAGCTCGCTAGATTTTGACACGCAGCCAATGGATGTGCTGAACTAACGCCAATACTACACGCTTTAGTCAATGAAACGAGTTATCTATATCTGTTTCCAAGGCACTTACCATATCATACACGTTCAGGATAACCGGCTCGTTTGCCATCACAGGAATGATTGTTTTTTTTTTTCTTTCACTTTAGCTGCTGACCAGCTGCTGCTGCTGTTTCTCCTCCTCCTCCGTTTTCCTTTTCACTGTTTCTCAGCACCTGGAACTATCGTCTTTCCGCTCGTAAGCACCTTTGCAGCGTCTTCTTGACATTTGCTGGTTTATAACAGTTCAGATTCATCTAAGCGCTGGTCCTGAAGCGGCTTTTCATTGATTGAATTTTGTTAGTCCTGCTACAGGGAGTAGCGACGCTGCTATGCTAACTGCCATTTAGCTTCATGGCCAGCGAAGACAAAAAATGAACAGCACACAAGAGTACGATAAGAACATACGCGAAGACTCAGCCATTCAGACGACGAAGTTATATTTGTAGTGAACGGAAACGAAAGTAGACGCACGTCAGTTTAAAAGGAAAACCCTTTAGCACCCGAGAGATGAGCAGCCTCCCCCGTTTTGTGTGTGCGTTTATATGTGTGTGTGTCAGATGATAGTGAGGGTGAACTGAGCTGAATGCGCGTGCATGATTATGCCCAGCCTCACAGCAGTGCATTACTGCCACTCTGATGCTTTTGTAGAGCAAACATCCTCCACGAACATTGTATCATTACAATATGAAGCTCAAGTACGTCAACTTTCTCCACAGCATATGTTTTATTGATCTACTATTTTAAAACGCAGGGATGTGTTACAGTACATGTGAGTATGAGCACACGTTCTTTTTCTGAAAAAAGATTACTATTCTTCAGTTATTATTATAGCCTATAATTATTTATGCATATTAAATAGGTATGAATGAACTTTTTTGATTAAATGCATGCAGCAATGTAAAGAATATCAGGATTAAAACGGAAATCTCTTAAAGTTGCACAAAGTAATGACAATGAACACTAGGGTTAAAGGGGCAGTTCACCTAAACAATCACATGTGGTCATTTACTCTCCCTTGTTCCACACCTATTTGAGTTTCTTCTGTCAAACACAAAAGAAGATATTTTGAAGTATGCCGAAAAACTGTAACCATTGACTGCCATAGTGTTTTTATTTTATAAATGGTTACAGGTTTTCAGCTTTTGTCAAAATAACGTATTTTGTGTTCAGCAGATTAAAGAAACTCAAACAGGTTTGAAAAAAAGTGAAGGGAGAGTAAATGATGAAAGGATTTGTCATTTTTGGGTAAACTATCCCTTTGAAAACTGTGCGAGTTGCTGTTCATAAATAGATTACCATTTTTAAAATGAATAGTTTTGATGCTCTATGTTTGGACTGCAGATAAAGATCACACAGATGACTGGAAGGAAATTGTAAGATATATATCTCACTCGCCACAGAGAATATCAAGATTCTGCCATCAAGTGGTCGAGATCATCAACTGCCAACTACAATTTATTCCCCCATGAAAAATAATACTATAGTATACTGTATAGATTATAGTCTTTACAACAGTTTGTTAATGAATGTTACAGTATACTGTTGTATTAACTAGTGAAATGATAAACTGTAATAAGCATACTTTAGTATTTACTACAGTAAACTGCAGTGTATTGTAGTACAATATACTGTACAGTTGTGTAAAACTACAGTATTGGGTAATTTGTTTATATTACTATAGTTGTTTGTATTATTACACCAACTATCACAACAGGTTAAGTAAGGTACTTTACTATAGTAGGTTATGTTGGAACAAATAGTTTTTTTACCAGAAATTACTATAGTATTTTTTTTTTTGGTGTATAATTTTTCAGCATAATTTCAAAACTATTCATTCATTGATTTTCCTTCGATGTAGTCCCTTTATTCATCTGGATTCACCACAGCGGAATGAACTGCAAACTCATTCATTCATTCATTTTCCTTTCGGCTTAGTCCCTTTATTAATCTGGGGTCGCCACAGCAGAATGAACCACCAACATATCCAGCACATGTTTTACACAGCGAATGCCCTTCCAGCTGAAAGCCAGTAATGGGAAACATCCATACACACTCGTTCACACACACATTAGTTCAATTTAGCTTACCCAATTCACTTGTACCGCATGTCTTTGGACTGTGGGGAAAACCTTGAGCATCTAGAGGAAACCCACACCAACAAGGGGAGAACATGCAAACTCCACACAGAAATGCCTGAGCCAGCCAGGACTTGAACCATCGACCTTCTTGCTGTGAGGCGACAGTGTTAACCACTGAGCCACCATGTCGTCCTAATTTTTAAAACCAAATTATGTCATTTACTCTTAAAGCTCTAAAATAAATAGACTTTGTTCATAAATATTTGTGTGAAATCTGATTATGTTTGCAATAAAAAATAATTCAATAATATTTATGCTAAAATGTTTTATCAATGTAAAAACAAAATGTAGGAAAACCTAAGACCACCAAATTTGTAAGTTTCTTATGTACTCTGGTACCCGGCAGTAAGATGGTGTATTTATCGCTCCTCTCACAAGTGGACTAATTGCAGGTATAAAGGGGGTCTTAAATATTTGAGCATATATTCTCTGGATGTCAGCCACTTCCAGCCGTAGTCAAAAATGTTTTTCCATTCAATCAGATTGCTTTTCCATTCAGTCTCCAACTACTGATCAAACACTTGATCATTATGGGATGTGTGGTGCGACAGCGCAACAAAACAGGGTTTTTCAAATTTTGCTGCATCTTTGTGCTGAAACACAAATTTTGTTTCAGTCAGTTGCCCTACTCACTCATAATCCATGTAACATAGTGTGCATGCACCACACAACGAGTTTCTGCAAAAAGAGTAGAGTGAAATAACAGGAAAAGGTCCCAATCAAATTTGAAGAGGTCACAAGAGATGCATTTGAATGCTTGTTGCCATGCAGAAATGCTCTCAGCTGACCTCTTGTAACTAAATCACTGAAAACGCATAGGAAACAGGGTCTGTGGCTGGGTGAAAGATTCAGTCATTATATATGTCTTAAGGTCAACATAAAACTTAAGTATTGAGAGTATTTTCTTCCAAACTGAGAGGTACATTTGAGAGTAATCGCTTTTCAAATGCGGACAAAAGGGGTAGGCCAGGACGTTATTTTGTCATACAGAAAGTGAATGGATGTTGTTGTTTGCTATCGCCAACAAATATTTGTAAAAAAAAAACACTAATATTTCATAAATATAAGAAATCTCATTGTGACTTTAACCTTTTAACCCAAAGAAAGGATTTGAATTTAAAAGTTGTACTAGTTTGGCCATGTTTTATGCAATTTTATAACATTAAGCATGTGTGCATTTATTTAGGATTATCACAATGTTTACAGAACATGTTTTTTTTTCCTATAAACAAGTGTTTAATAGGTTTCATTTCATTTTATTTTATACAACAGCGTTTTGGAGGATCCTGAAAATGCAATCTTATCAAAACACGTATCAAAGTGCAAATATCTGTCCACAACACAAACAAATTAATATAAAATATCAAAATAGTTTAAATATTTTATGTTTGTTTTTATTTTCTATAGCTATAACTTATTATTATGGTCCATATTTTTGATAATTATTGATATTATTTATTTATTTATTGGTTGTTTAAACATTTCACTGCAGTATGTGACAAATAACATTTTATATTGAATTTGAATAAGAAAGCACTTGACAACTAAAACAACAATGCTGGGATACAGGAATGCATTTTGTTCCATATTGTCCATTTACAGGCCATGAATGCGCAAAACAGCAATTTTAGTCATTGAATCTGTTTTAACAACAGGGATCTTGATTGCAACATTGCTGTCTTTATAAGAAAAGCAAAGGAAAATTGTTTATGATTTATTGGTTTATCTATGTTTGTATGGGCAAAGTGCAAAACGGGGCAACACGGTGGCGCAGTAGGTAGTGCCTCAAGGCAAGTGTTGAGGCCTCAAAGCAAGAAGGTCGCTGGTTTGAGCCTCGGCTGGGTCAGTTGGCATTTCTGTGTGGAGTTTGCATGTTCTCTCCGTGTTCGTGTGGGTTTTCTCCCGGTGCGCCGGTTTCTCCCACAATCCAAAGATATGCAATACAGGTGAATTGGGTAAACTAAATTGTCCGTAGTGTATATGTGTGAATGAGAATGTAAGGATGTTTCCCAGAGATGGGTTGCGGCTGGAAGGGCATCCGCTGCATAAAACAAACGTTGGATAAGTTGGCGGTTCATTCTGCTGTGGCGACCCTGGATTAATAAAGGGACTAAGCTGAAAAGAAAATGAATGAATGAATGAATGAATGATGAAGTGTAAAACGGTGGCAGTGTCGCCTCACAGCAAGAAGGTTGCTGGTCGAGCCCCAGCTGGGCCAGTTGGGATTTCTGTGTGGAGTTTGCATGTCTCCCCATGTTGACATGGATTTCCTCTGGTTTCCACCACGTTCAAATACATGCAGAACAGGTGAATTGAATACCCAGAACTGGGTTGCATCTGGAAGGGCATCCGCTTCATAAAACATATGCTGGATAAATTGGCGGTTCATTCCACTGTGGCCCTGATGACTGACAGGACTAAGCTGAAGGAAAATAAATTAATTAATTCATGTATGGACAAAGATACCTACCAGTTGAACACAGCTTAAATGAGATGATCTTGGTTACAACTGGCCTCTCAAAATGAATTAGGTTTAATTGGGTTAAAAAAATGCAGAGAGAACTGAAATTTGCTGAGAAGAACATATTTAAAGCGTTATTTTAGCCAAAAAAGTAAAGTATGTATATATATATAAGAAATTTGTGAGCTCCTTCATCCTCCATACACAACCAGGTTATTCCTGACTTGTTCATAGTCCAGAAAATATCAAAAAAACATCCTCAAAACAGAAAATACGCCTTCAGTATATGGTTGAGTCAGAATGTTTTAAATCTGCGGGAATACATTTGTGTACATATTAAAACAATAACAACTGAGAAAAACTATCCAAAAACACATACATTTTGTTTCTAGCTCAAAATGACAAATGAATACAATAACAGCTACAAAGAAGAACACAATAAGCCAGTATTGCTGCAATATTCATTCATAATCATCAAATAATCATACCATTTGTGATGGTTTTATTGGGAATTGAATTGGGTTTAATGGAAGCTGTAATCCTCCCTGTGGGTCTCTGCAGGAAATGTGTTTCCTTCTATTGGTGGCATTTTAAAACCACCAAATGGAATGAATCCCGCCACACATTAGAAACCATTAACTGGTTTTAAAGGTAAAAAATTATGTTTTAAATTGTATTTTTTCCTGTACCTTTATAAATTTGAATCCACAAGGTTTCCCAGAGCTGCGAACAAAACAGTTCCTGTAATTCAGAAAGACATGAAACACATTCCTTCTTTTTAACACATTCCTTCTTTAAACACATTCCTTCTTTAAACACATTCCTTCTTTCTAATAAACCACATGATTGCTCATATCCCCTGAGCAAAAGGCAGGTTATGAACACTAAACTGAGATAAAACTGTAAATGACAACCACATGAGGTCCCCGGCCCTTTTCATGACGTTTTTATAAAATGGAATCAATTTCATTTGGGCTTCATGAAGGCAGGCTACCTACAGAGCCGAACACAAACACACACAATCATAAATATAAAACAACAAAAATTAAACATATAAATATAAATATATATATATAAATTAGTGCACATTGTATAAATTGTTGCACTCATAAACCATTTAGCAGTAAAGCAATGTGTGTGAAGCATTATTTTTGTACTTTAGAGTGTAATTTTGTTTGTCATAATCACAGAAAGGCATATTTGTCATGGAGATTCTCAAGACACATGCCAGAAATGTTCTTCAATTCATAAAACCCAGGTTGTGAGACATTGGGAGAACTCATGACTATCATCAGGTTGTTTTTAATAGACAAACCTTCTGTAATAGCACTGGTCCTCATGGTTGATTTGTTGTTTTTTATTTATTTGGCAAACACAATACTATGCTTCTACTTTATCTCATCAATGCTAATTAATTTACAGCAACAACATCTAGACATGCCCAGGCCTAGAGATTCTCACCATATGATTTGATGGATTCCATGGTAGATTGCTAACCACAATTCTGTAAACTATACATTAATAAAACATTGAGGAGGGCAGCTAATTTGTCCTTTATTGCCGTGTTTTGATCACAATTTATTGAAAACAAATAAAGCATACAGTTAACATGAAAAAAGAAAACACTGGCCGCCAGAATTAATCCTTGTTTAAAGAGGTCAAGTAAACCTATATAGGAATATAATACATGGAATATTTACAGTAAGCAAACGGCATATATGACATACAAACTCATATTTGGAGTTTTCGCATATATAAAATATATGCCACATAAATGTATTCACTGCAAAAATGTCCTTTTCAAGCATATAGGAATTTCAAATGTAGGTTCAGAAATGTTATAAATTATTGTAGTTTAGTTTTTTTTATTTGTTTTATTGTCATTCTCATATTTTGAGAATAGATGACACTGTCTGATTGTCAGGATCATGTTTAGTTTTGTTTTATTGTCATGAATTTTAGTTTCTAGGCAACTGTTTTTATTGTCTTGTCTTTAACCTGAGCTCTAGTTTGTTTGCTTCCATGGATTTAATGATTAGTTCCTTGCCTGTTCCTTGTTCTGTTGATTGTCATGTTCAGTTTTCTTGAGCTGTGTTTGTTTGGTGTTGTCAACATTATATTTAAAGAGCTTTAAAATCTGGGCTTTTATTCAGATTTTTTTGAGGTAAACTCAACTGGAAGAAGACGACGGGGTGTGACAGAGTGGCTCCTCCCCTTTTTAAAAAATCAAGTGTGTTTAAACAGCTTAAAAGGAGCAAAATGGACAGTGTTTTTTTTTAAATGAGAATCGAGCATATCTGACAGACACAATGCTACATGATTTAACTGATTTGGAAATTAGGAAGGGCAACCAGCATTGCTTTAACGTAAAGAGACAGTATGCATCATTGTGTTTTCATAATCGTTAAAAGCCAAATTCAGTCAATAAAACCCTCTTTGAGAGCAAGGGGGCCACCTGGTGGTTCAGGGGCTCTGTGCAACTTTCTAATGTATTATACAGGGAGAGGACCAGCACTGCATTAAAGGGATAAATTCACAAATATTTAAAATCACACAAGGATAATAAACGATAGGGTAATTTTTATTTTTGGGTGAACATTTAAACGATACTTTTCAACATAACGTTTGGGTTCTGTCCATATTTGACCCAATTTTGGGTTACAACAACCCAGCATTTTTTAGAGTGCATGATATTTTTACACATTTTAATCTGACTATTTGTTCTTATATTTTAGTTTGTTTGATGTAGCTTCTTTAAAGATAACTTAAATTTGTTGAAAAACACAATTAAAGTCCCCAAGAAATTGAAACTAACCATATGATTTTGTTCGCTCACATTGTATCTAATCTTTATTCAAAATCTGAAAATGTACTTCCTCTTGTTTTCAGTTAATTTGTCAGATTATGGGGCATCACTATGGCACAGTGGGTAGCGCTGTCACCTCACAGCAAGAAGGTCGCAGGTTTGAACCTCAGGGTCAGTTGGCATTTCTGTGTGGAGTTTGCATGTTTGCCCCGTGTTTATGTGGGTTTCCTCGGGGTGCTCCGGTTTCCCCCACAAGTCAAAGACATGCGATGTAGTGTATGTGTGTGAATGAGTGTGTATAGATGTTTCCCAGTGATGGGTTGCAGCTAGAAGGGCATCCGCTGCGTAAAACATATGCTGGATAAGTTGCCGGTTTATTCTGCTGTGGAGACACTGGATTAATAAAGCAACTTAGCCGAAAAGAAAATGAATGAATGAATGTCAGATTACGTGATTTTGAGGTAATGGGTTTGGCTAACACTGCTAACCATGCTAGTTCAACTGTCAGTTTAGACAACAAACAAATGGTGAGCAGGAAGTGTCTGTTAGGTTGTAATAACTCTTCTAAAATCCCTTTCCTGATCTTTCAGAATAAAATGCCTACTTTACTAAATCCATTCAGCCTGCGGTAGAAAAACAAGCCACGCCCACTGTTTGCTCATTTAAAATTTAGTTTCTCTAATTTCTAGGAACTGCATCCCAATACACAAAAAATAATGATCGCAGCTTCCGGTTCATTGGGACTTTAAAGAGAAAATACATATCATTAACAACATGTTATTGTCACGATCACCAGCAATAGTCCATACAGATTGCTAGAGAACTACAAATCCTGTCATACACCACACACTCACACCTGTTCCGATTCTTTTTTGGTTACACACAGAGCTGGGAGCTGCTCAAAGACTGATTACATGGACTATATTCGGCACACAAACACCGATTTTGCTGAGTCTTGTTATCTTTTTTTAAAACTGTGACATTACGACGCGGTTTCCCTTGCCTTGTCCAGCCATATTTTGACCCTTGCCTCATTTTATTGTTTATTCTGCCTCCTGTACTGACCCGTTGCCTGTTTATTGACCACAATTTTGGATTATCTGTATATATCTGTTTACCCATTTTGACCGTTGCCTGCGTGACTTTTCTTATAAATAAACTGCATGTGGATCCTCAACCCCGTTGTCCAGCACTGTTGTGTTACGGTTATGTAGCCTAATAATAAAAGTGATGGCCATTAATCAACAATATGAATAATGCCATATAATCAATAAAAGAAAATCTGATTATTTGAATATTAGACACATCTTATTACTATTGCTAAATGGTTGTAATTTGATTATGTAATCCAGATTAGGCCTAATCAGTATTCTAGTAGAAAATGTGGCAATAGTTTAATATGAACAAACACACAAAACAGGCCTATATAAAGTAATATAAAGTAAATACTTAGACATTTAATAAAAATATTAAATATTTATACAAATAAGAGCATGCTTTACTATTACAAAGAGAAGTGAATGTTAGGCTATACTCTTGCCTATGTGTTGGTGACATGAAAAACAACTGGTCTATTTATAAAAAAAAAACATTTTCAAAGGGGTATCACTACTTAACCCATATAGGCACTGTATACTGTAGCTACTGTATGGTGTGGGGTGTGTGTTTGGAGGCGTTGTGCTCCGCCCTCGGTCTCTGCTCAGGTGTGTGTGTTTGTGTGTGTGCGTGTTTGTGAGTGAGTGTGTGTATGTCGGAAGAGCATTGCGGAGCTGCTGGTGGATTATAGGGGAGCCGGTCATGTCAGACAGCGGGGACGCACAGCCGCAGGACGGAGGCGACAGCAGCCCGAACCGCGGGAAAAGCCCCAGTGTGGGCAACAGAGTGGCCGTGGTGCTCGGAGCGCAGTGGGGCGATGAAGGCAAAGGGAAGGTGGTGGACCTGCTGGCCCAGGACGCCGACATGGTCTGCAGATGTCAGGTTAGTTATGAACACTGTACTTTATGAATATGCGAATATTTATTGTGTAGTTTTTGGTGCGCATCAACAACATCCTTGTTTGTAGGCTATAGATGCGTGGATAGCCAGTTCATATACTAGTGGTTAAATGCTAAGTGCTGCGAATGCTCAAGTTGTATATGATTACATGACTCGTTTGGTTGCTTGCTTCGGTATTATTAAAGCGGAAATGAAAACGGACGCGCTTCCATGATTGTCGATCTGCACGCGAGCGACGTCGCCTGCTTAGCGTCGCTAGCAGTGTGCACTATGTAGGGTGTTTGCTAATGTCACCTTGACTTTATGATATTGAAGCCGCTTTTATTTGATGTCTGACCGCAGGCCAGCCTAATGTAGCTCTGAGTCTGAAATCTTCATGTAAACACACAGGCTCTGTTCGCGCAGGACTAAACGCCTGAAGGTGTAACTGCTAAACTGAGGATTACAGTCAAGCCACGTTAAGAAATAGAATATTTTTTTACAGAACATTAACCTATATAGCTTCTTAATATTTTGAAGACTGATGTGCAATCCTACTGCTTGATGTTTCTTCAGAAATGTTCTGTTGAAATGTTGTGTAACCTACACACAACCACTTGCCTCTAATGTTATGTTGGTTAAATTAGATTTTGTATAGCCTACTTGGTCACAATAGTGTAATATTACAATTCATTTGTTTACTAAGAAAGCAAAGCTTTACTACAGTACCAAAAATAACAGTAGGGTAACACTTTAGGTCACAATTCAGTTAACAAAGCATTAACCTACACTAATAGCTTATAGACTACTAATTAGCTGTTTATTAATAGTTAGTGAGGTAAAAGTCGTATTAGGGATGCAGAATAAGATCATACTTTATAACTATCTATGAACATTTTATAAAATAGTATTTATTCCACAGCTGCTGGACGCTTTCCTGGAGTGTGTTTATGCAGTCTTATATGTCTGTCACTGACTTGCGTCTGATTATTTGAATACAGCAGCTCACATTCATCTAAAAATGAACATTAAACTAAGCTAATTTCACTACAAATTTTATACACCTTTAAGCTTTCCATGAAAAAAGTTGTAATATAATTCATTTAAAACTCTTGTATTTTGTGCAAGACTCATAAAGGTGATGGGACAAATATAAATTGTAATAAATATGAAATCTTTTTCCAAGTCATTTTTCCACACTTTTTTAATTTAATACCCTTAATCGATAATTGATATTGTTTACTCGTTTGTTATTGATGAAAAAGTGTTGTAACTGTAAAACATGCCAAAAGTTGATAGTTGTATTTTTGTGTTTAATAATGTTAAATGTTCCAGGCCAAGACATAATACAGTATATTACAAAATACTTATCTATCCCCAAACAATTGCTCTAGGTTATAAAGTAAGGTTTATGAATGATATGGCTCCATATCAGCTGGTCAACATATCTCTCATTGCACATCAGAAAGCAACAGATGTCACTTTATCAGCCTCATTACCAATATTATATTACGCACACACACACTCACACACATTATACACAATGTAATTACTTGCACCAGAACCTGATAAAAGCATTTGCTACATGATTAAACGTGTCTGTTTGTAGATATATTTCTGTATCTGTTGATATTTATATATTCATATTAGCATTTATTCTTGGTGTTAGCTTGTTGCTTTGAAATGTTTTATATATCCAAATCTCATAATGTCTCAGGGCCGGTTTCAACAGTGCTTAGCTTAAGCCAGAACTAGGCCTGCACTAGTTAATTAAGCATCTTTAAAAAAAAAAAAAAAGACTTTTAATGTGTTAAAAAACACTGATGTGTATCTTGAAACTATCCGGTGCCCCTGATTCATTTCTTGTTTATATCACTACAAGGTATTCTAGCTTAGGAATAGCATTACGCCTGGTCTTGGAGACCAGGGGATAGTGTTTAAATTAGTCCAAAAGTGATAATTAATGTACAAAGTGTTGTAGTATGCTTGCACCATTACTTGTGTTATACTCGAAAGCACATTGCTGCACAGTGCTAGCAGTCCTCTTAATCCCCCTTGTCACTATGCATGGTATTGATAACAGGTTCACATTGCAGGGATTCTCTCCTATAAGAAGTTTGTATTCAGCCAAGGCTGTGACTGCTTTTAAATAAGCCACTCGGTGCTGCACTGTGCGAATTGTCAAGTGTGTTCTGTGGAAACGGATGGAAAGCAGATAGTGTGGTGGTCTTTTTATAAAAACACTGCACTCAGCAGTCTCAATGGTTTTCCTTACGGGCAGATGGAATGGAAAAAAGGCCGTGCTGTTCCATGTCACACCAATCCGATACGTCGGTCCAGAAACCAGAGGATCAAACACGAACACTCGCTGATCAGATATCATGCATTATACCTTTTTGTTGTTCGCAGACAAGTGTTTGGAGATTAAACAAGCCTAGTTTGTCAGCTATAATCTATAGGAGTGTTTATCCTTTAGTTAAGCTGTACTTCTGATATCCTATTTCTTTTTCGATGTGCCACCGTAAACACCAAGTCTGACAAGAATGAACGGCCATCTGTTGCAATAACAGATAAGCCATGTAGTCATACGAGTTTGCTATGTGTTTACTTAGTAATCAAAACTACTGTTCTAATTAGTTTCAGACAATATATCTGGTAGTATATTCATTTAATTTAATGGTCTTAAAGCATTCTGGCCATAAATGGCATGAATAAGTCCCTGGGCTCTTGATCATACAGTCTCTGAGGAGATCCGTTGACTGCGGTGGTCAGGCATGTTAAATGTGTAATGTTCAGCTGTTTGCTTAACAGAGAGTGCAAGTGTGTTGCTTGCTGATAATAATATATCTGCTGTTTTTAAACCCAGTGTTAATCAGTCAAGTGCCAAACATTTGATAATAGGGAGTACTGTATGATTATTGTTAGTAGGGCTGCACAATATATCGTTTCAGCATCGATATTGCAAGTTGTGGATTAACGTCGACTTTGGATTTTTAATTAACCAGAGAACACAGTTCCGAACAAAGTTTAACACTAAGAGAGTGAAAGATTTTTTAAGTTCTTTGATTATCTACGATTTCAAGCAAGTTTAAACCGTTTGGGCACTAGAAGTTATAACATTTTGGACACAAAGAATTAACAGAGATTAACTGTATTTAATTATTTCTATAATGAAGAGTATAGTAGTTGTCAACATTTGAGGTGGATCAAAAACGTTTTTCAAAATTGTCTTTAGACAAGAATTGGTGTTGTTGAAAGTTTTAGAACAACTTTGATCCACTTTAAACGTTTAATACTGCATAAAGTGTTATTATACATTTGATTATAATTTTTTTGTACCTCAATACTCTCTAAAAAGCCACAAAGCACTGTTTATTTAAGTTGTGTCTTTCTTTTATGTAATTAATTTATGTTTGGGATTTGTTTATTATTATATATGCAGATTCACTTTCCTACAAAATCATCACAATCAATTTAATAATTCTGAATTCTTTCCAAATAGAGTTATAAGTCTTTATTATCTTGTGAAATTATGTTCGCAAAATTTTGCCTAGATTTCCCTATATTTTTCCTATAATCATTCATTCATTCATTTTCTTGTCGGCTTAGTCCCTTTATTAATCTGGGGTCGCCACAGCGGAATCAACCGCCAACTTATCCAGCATATTTTTTACGCAGCGGATGCCCTTTCAGCCGCAACCCATCTCTGGGAAACATCCATACACACACATTCCCACTCATACACTACGAACAATTTAGCTTACCCAATTCACCTATACCACATGTCTTTGGACTTGTGAGGGAAACCGGAGCACCCGGAGGAAACCCACGCAACCACGGGGAGAACATGCAAACCCCACACAGAAATGCCAACTGACCCAGCCGGGGCTCGAACCAGCGACCTTCTTGCTGTGAGGCGAACGTGCTACTCACTACGCCACCGTGGCGCCCATTTTTCCTATTTTAGCAGCCCTAATTATTATTAGCATTATTATTATTGATTTTTATTTTTATGTTTACATATATGTTTTCTATCAGCAAATTTAGATTTTTAGTGTTTCGCTTTTTTTTTTTTTTTCAAATAAATTTGTAGCTGTTTTGAAAAATGTTTTGTCTAAGACTGTATTAGCAGACTTTAGCCCTGCTTTTAGTAAATAGCTGACCATTTCCGGCAACAGTGACAGTTGGTGACAGCATGTGGGTGTCTGCAGTTTGACATAAATTCAAATTTACGCAAACACAAAGTGAATTTCAGAAGTCATGAATGACAATGTGTTGCTGTACATAGCAGAGACAAGACAGAAAAGAGAATTGATGGTGCTGTTTCACTGCTTTGTGTGATTTGTCTGTAAGCAACATTTAAACATTACATAATGTATGGATGAGAAAATGTTAGCCGCCTTGGGGAGTTTAACCCATCCATTGATAGTTTTTGTTTCTTGCTTATTATTCCAGAATGAGTTCCTTGACATACTTACCTAGAAAATATCAACCTTTCATTTTCCCTCATTCTTAGTACACTATGTAACAACAGAAGGGTCAAGCTATTTATATTGGCAACTTATCAAAGCTCTTTTTTTCATTTTTTTGAGCAAGATGCTAATGGTCTAATCCGATTCAATGATTTATGCTAAGCTAACCTAAAAGTGCTTCAACTGTACTTGGATATTGACTAAATGACTATAACTCAACTGTTTAACTCTAAGGAACTTGAAAAATAAGCCTATTTTCAAAAGGAAAATTGAGTGTTCCTTTAAACTACATGTTTTAATTGTGATGGACCACCATGTGTACTGTGAGGGGATGAGAAGGTGGCAACTGTTTAACATATTCAGCCCTTGTTCCTCTTTAAAAATCAGTGAAGCAGATTACTCTCTTCAGCCACTTTTAGCCTGCTAGGTCTGGAGCACTGGCCGTGATCCAACAGAGCCCCAGAGATAGTCATGAGAGCAAATGTGACAAACATTGTATGAAAGAAAGGGTTCATGTTATTGACTCCAATTATGACTCTGTCCTTTTGGATTTTTCTTTGAATTGAGCTAAACGGTTTTGCTTTATTTTAATGGCCTCATTTAGAAATACTGTGAGCTATAGGTTACTTTGAATGTATGTCGTTTAACTGTTTAGAGTATTACATCTTGGCTTAGCAGTTTCAGAGGCTAGCAGTAGCAAGCTATCTTTGAAAGCAGAAATTCACACCTTTTCAGAGCAGCCTACAAACCATTAAAAAACTGTCAGAGCAGGTTCTGCAAAATGCCATGACAAGATATAACAATGGTCAAACACACAACACTTTCACATTACCTTATTTCTGACATTACAAAGCACTGTGTTTTTCTTGTGACTTTGAAAACAAAAGTAGATTTATTTTTAGACCACTGCTGATAGCATTGAGCAAATTCATAGCATACATAAAATACATAAGCTGTATAAGCGAAACATTTCATTACATTAACAGAATCCATTAAAAAATTAATCACATTATGCAAATACTTGTCCAAAAGAAAAACTGCAGCCATGACTTTTTTTCAGGTTCTTTGAGTCTTAGTTGTCTTAGTAAAACCAATGTTAATTCAGCTTTTAGCTCTGTATTTTGTTCTTCTTTTGTGCCAGGTATGACTAGTTAAGGAAGAATGTTTTTTTTTATTTAGAGTACAATAAAATAAAAAGGGGTTAAAAAACTAAAAAATTACATTTTACAAAAATAAATAGACACAAAAACACAACCAGACAAGAAGTAAATCCAAAAATAAAGACAAAATTAAATAAATTATAGCATAAAAAATAATCACAACAAATAAATAAATAAATAAATAAATAAATAAATTATAAAAATGACAACAGTTACTCAATATTGAAATTTAAGTGGAGTTTATTTATAAACAAATTTCGAGAGGATCACGTGCTTATGATTGCTAGCAGCTGGACCTGCATTATCCAATTCACAACGCACCAATCAGACGATTCCTAAGTTACTATAAATACCCGTGGTTACGTATCACAGCTATCTTCGCTTTGAAGGATCCCCCCTTCCACCCCTATTCCTCCTCCTTCCTAGATGGGTGGCACGGCGGCCCATTGCTTAGCACTGTTGCCTCACAGCAAGTATGTCTCGGGTTCCAGTCCTTACCAAACCAGCCAAGGTTTTTGTGTGGAGTTTGCAGGTTCTCCCCGTGCTCACGTGGGTTCCCCCGAGTTCCCCGGTTTCCTCCCACCATCCAAAAACCTGCAACTTAAGTTAATTGACTAATCCAAATAGACACCATAGACATGCTTCTAGTAAGTATCTCCTAAGAGCAATCACTATCTGTCCATTAGCTACTTCAGCAGGGAGTTCTCGAGATCTACCTGAGCTCAAACTACCCTCTCGCCTTGCAAAGGGGGCTCTCTCCCGAGACATCATGCCAAACTAGCTTTATGATCAATCATCAGCTAAGAGTGAACTCTTAAAATCGGTTAGGTTGTGTTTAGGGTTAATACATGTAGTTCACAAGCTTAAAAAATGTACTTACAGTCAGTAGAATGTCTGTACAGGCACCACTACAATTAGTGTCTACTAATGATATATAAATATTTGTATCATATACACACATATTTAAACAAGTAACAGATTGCCTTAAACTATTTCATTTTAAAAGCTTATTAATACTGGGAACTTACTTCACTTAAGTCCACATAATATTCAATTAATTTGTATTTCCAGTTTCATATAGAGTTTCTGTAAATAAGACTCATTTAAATTCAACACAGACTCATTGTGGATATGTACCCCAGTCTACATTTCTGGAGAGCGCGAATTATGTAGCCAGAGGTATGTCTGGCTGCATTTTGTATTTTATGCTAGAAGGCTGTATGATGCAGCCGACGGCTTTTGTTCATGTGTGCTACCAGCTCTGTATGGACGGCTTCTCTGGTGTTAGCAGTTTGCCCAGTGGCTCGCCGCGTATGTTGGTGAACTTAGAACAGAGATGACCACAATGACGGGGTTTGAGTCTGGTGAAGAACGGTTCCAGAAACCAGGTAAAAATAAGCAAACGATAAATAAATAAGTACATAAATAAAACAACAGGCTGAAAACATGATGAAATCATGTGGCCGTGACAGCTTTTCTTCTTCTAGATGCCTTTGAAAACAAAACACTACCAGTTGGGTTTAGGGAAGGGGGTGGCTGGTTAAGTCGGTCAGTCATTCAGTCAACAGTAAGCTTGCCTGGTCGGCTCTGGTGGATTTACGCAAGAAGAGTACACGCGAGAGGAATTTGTGATCTTCAAAAGGCATACACAATTTGCAAAAATTTGCAAAAACAAAAACTGCAAGCAGACGTACCAAATGTTATGTATTTCACTGTCCCCAGAAATGTAGACCTGGGTACGTATCCACAATGAGCCTGGGTTGCTTAAATTTAAAGTGATAATTACTTATTATTTATTGTTACGTGCTAGCAAATGACATGATTGAAGTGTGCACACCCATGAAATTTAACCAGTATTTCTGACAGAATATTCAAAGTTGAACCAATTTTTTTGTAACGAAACGTTCATTAAATGAACCCAGTGTCAATATTCTGCTCAGAACAATGTGAGGTTTCAGTTCAGCTTTGATTACAGCACTCAGGGCCCGGGCCCTTTGACTCAATAGCAACCTTGTAATAGGAGCCCATAATAGCACACCAAATGTGCCTCCTGCAACGCTTTTGGTCACCATGGGCATGAGAACATCATAAATGGATCTAAAAAGGAGAGGCATCCACACACACTCAAGTGAGACTGTCCAGAAATAACTCTGTCCTGTTCCTTTCTGGATTAAGACTGGTTTATTGAGCACGCTTTGTGACATGAGGTCATACTGTCTGAACAACGACACAGGTTGAGGACTCTAGATGAATCTTAAGGATGGTAACAGTTGGAGTGCCAAATGCATGTAGTTTCTCTTTAGTCACGTGTTAACAAGGAAGCAATCAGTTTGCATTCTTTGTCATTGTTTAGCCAATTCAGGAATGACAACAGTTGAAAATTAAAGAAATGTGACTACAGAACAGCTGACTGAGAATCGACATATGTTCTTTAAGTTAAGATTAATGCTGTTGTACTTTTAGCCATGAATATTGGAATGTTGTAATTTCCGATGTAATTTTAATGTATTGTAGTCCATTCTGTGGTATAACAGAGAATTTGTATTTCACAGAATGACCAAAATGCAACCCTAAATGAGTAAAATAAGCTTTTATAGGTTATATTGCAGGCCAAAATCACACCACAAGCTTGAGGAGAGTTAATCACAGTTAATCACATGTACTATTTTTTAATAAATATCTAATATATATCTAGCTCATATTACAAGTTGCCTAGATTTAAACAGTTGTGTTTCACAATTTTATAATCCATTTATCCAATCTCTGGGTTTGGGCAATTTTAGCTTAGCTTAGCATAAAGCATTGAATCTGATTAGACCATTAGCATCTCTCTCAAAAATGTCAAAAAAGAGCTGTGATGATTTTCTTATTTAAAGCTTGACACTTCTGTAGTAGCATCATGTACTAAGACAGATGAAAAACGAAAGGTTTTTATTTTCTTGGTTGATATGGCTAGGAACTATACTCTCTTTCTGGTGTAATAATCAAGAAACTTATTAGACACAATTATATTATGCAGTCCTGTTACCTAGTACCTAGCTGGCGACTATACATGGTACAGAAGCAAAGTTCCTTGATTATTATTAATCCAGAATAGGTATGGGCTGGTATAAGATTCTGACGGTATGATAACCTTGGATAAAAATTTCACGGTTTCACGGTATGACGGTATTGTGATTACTGCTCTAAAATATATTATTTTTAAATTTCTGGCTAAAAAACTACAACTTTTTTCCCATTTGAACACAATGTATTTTGTTTTTTGAAAGATTTATAATATTTTGAAGCAGTAAACATGTCAGGCTACATAAGTACAATGAATCATTGACTTCTGCTGTCGTCATCAATTTCAAAAACACAGATTACTTTACAATTTAAAACAGCATCTTTGGATATTTTTTCTGCTGGAGATGCTGTTGTCCTAAAAAACTAAAATAAAATTATTAAAAAAGAGAATTAAAAAAAACTCACAGAAAATTTTGATGGTATGAAAACCTTGACTTGAAAACGGTTATCGTTCCATGCCTACTCCAGAATGAGAGTATAAAGGGTATAGTAAAAGAGTAAAACTTGACTTTAATTCAACAGAACCTTATGGTGAAAATGTTCCCAGGGTTACATTGTTGAGAACCGACATATATGTGCTCACTGGTACATATGGCTACATTTTGTGTGTAAAACGAACTATGGGGCTGATACCACTGACTGCTTGTCTCTGATGAAGGATCAGAAATCAGGTTAAAAAAAACCCATAAAATCAATGTGAGTTTGCGGTGGAATCACACTGCCCACAATGGCTTTTATACTTGCTTTTGAAAAAACTTGTTGAGATTTCCAGAAATGTCCACAGCTGCCCCTGGTGGATTTTACATGAAATGGCACGTATGACATTGTCAAAAACAGAGTACAGGGTACATATTGGTTGATTCTCAGAAATGTATCATCGGGCACTTGTTTCCAGCGAGTCTGGGTTGGTTTAATTTCAGGTGACTTGTAAAAAATGGCTCATTTGGTAGTTTGAGCACATTGTTAATTTAATTTAATTTAATTTAATTTAATTTAATTTAATTTAATTT
>CAIGQQ010031933.1:924775-955985 GCA_903798035.1 Danio albolineatus
TGAACGTTATAAAAACTATAGTTTGCTGTACTGGTGACGGTTTACTTCCGGCTTTTGGTACGATTGCATTCATACCACAAGTGAACTGTACCAGAGTTCACATGAACCGTACCCCAGACCACCTCTTTCAGGCGGACTTGGGTACGTTTCACGGGTGCGCACCCGAGTTCAGAAGACGTGTTCACACTAGCTAAACGTACCGTACTATGACGTCAAACGAACCCAGGTGCGGACCAAAAGTGCTAGTGTGAAAGCACCCTAAAAGTAAATAACAGGGTGAGAACGGGGTAAGATCTGAAAACATGGTAAAAAACAGGCGGCCACGAGGGCTTTCCTTTTTCTGTATTGCTTTTGAAAACACTATCAGTTGGGTTTAGGAAAGTGGATGGATAGGGGTATCTTCAGTCAGTCAGTCAACAGCGGCCTCTGGTGAATTTAGATGAAACCAGCAGACGTGAATGGCACTGCAAAAACAAAACTGCAAAAAAAAATGACCTCCAAGGACGTATTTTGCACTGTCCAGAAATGTATAGGGGTATGTATCAATAATGAGCCTTTGTTACTTTCGTCTGTGGTCACAGTATATTATATTTTGAAGTATGCTGGAAAAAACGTGTTGTTTATAAATTAAAAGTAACTGGGAATCAAATATCTTGGTTGCACTGAGAATATCTTCTTATTAAATGTAAACTGTGAATTTTTTGATTATGTTTTTGATAATATTTTTTCCCTAACTTTCTTTTACATTAACAAAACATTTTACACTGTGCATATGTAAACTCTGGATAAAAGCCAATTCTAGTTCTCTCAAAAATGAATTTAAGTTCCCTTTTATTTTACTCATACATACATCATACATTACTTACATGATAAGATATTGTGTTCTTCTAAAATGAAATAATTGGAAACAGAACATTATTTACTTTTCTGTTTGTTTCGAAAGGCTCTGGAGAAAAGGGAAGTGTAGTTGTAAATAATATTCTGTTGCGTTTTGCTTCATAAGACCTCAATCTATTCTCAGTTGTTTATGTGTTTACTTTTTTTCTTGTGTGTGATTTTTGGCTCTCAAAGTGCCAGTATCCACTGACTTTTGCATTTCAGTAATCACCAAGGACCACAGTTTCTGCTAAACATCTTATTTAATGTTCTACTAAAGAAAGCCAGTGACATCTTAAATGGCCTAGGGGAGAGTAAATAAACGTAAAAGTGTTAATTTTTGATTGCATTATTCCTTTCAATGTTTTTCTCTGCATATTTATAAAGTTAATCGTGTTGATTGTATAATATATGCCCATCTGTCGCCACTGAAACTGAACACAGTGTGACAAGAGAAACAAGTTTCTGTCACAGTACAAAGTGCATAAATATTAATGACACGAGTTTTCAGTTGCTAAACGCCTCACTGTAACATTCTAGCACATTATTTAACGCTTCAAGGTTAAAAGCGCTCTGTATAGAAGTTGAAGATGCAGTGAGCTCAGATGTCATGTGAAAGCCTCTTCTTCTGATTGCAGGTAATGGTGTAGTCATTCACCTGCCGGGACTCTTCGAGGAGGCTGAGAAGAATGTGCGGAAAGGAAAAGGTCTGTGTTTGATTGTTTGTGCTCTAGAGGGGTATTGCACAAAAGTAGAATTAAGAAAGACAGGATAACAGAAAAAGTGGAGCTTAACCTAGTTTAATCAGCACATTCTGGCTTGCACGTTTGCTGATCCACACTGTAAATTTTTTTTGCAGTTTTTTATATTTTGTTATTCATGTTTTTTATTTTCCCCCATTTGTTTATGCTTTTAAATTGCATTATGGGACCTTGATCTTCCTTATAACAACTTTTAAAGTGACTTTTATTAACATTTTTAAAAGTGTTGCTGTTGTATATTATGGTACAAAAACCTGGTAATAAACTGCCGGTACATTTTCTGTCACTTTACAGACTATTCTTTATATATTATTTATTATTTCTTATACATTATATTATTTCAAACTACTAAAATGTCAATAAAAGCAACTTTGTTAAACTAGATTTTCAACATTTTCAATCGACAGAGCAGAGATCAACGAAAACACAACGAATCACAAAATATGGATATGGATGAATATGTGATTCATTTTTCTTCGGCTTAGTCTCTATATCAGAGGTCGCCACAGCAGAATGAACCGCCAACTATTCTGGCATATGTTTTACGCAGCGGATGCCCTTCCAACTATGGCCAATTTAGTTTATTCAATTCACTTATAGCACATTTCAACAGCATGGACCATGCCACACTTTGAGCTAGATTTTATTGTAGGGATGAACGAGATGCTAGGGGAACAGTGGGATGAAGGGAAAGGGAAGTAAAAGCATAAACAGTGAACAGGTTGGTAGGTTGATTGGGCATCCTACGATGATGCTCAGAGACTCAGAGTGAGGGTACCATCTCTGTAATATTTTGGTAGAGTGATTGGACCTCCCGAAGAGAGGGTTATAAAATCAGTGGCGCAGTAGCGGTGGGGCCCTGTGTGATGAGGGGCCCCTCTTGATAACCCCCCCCACCCCCCACCCCTCACCCCTCCCCACCCGCCGGCCGTAACTCTTGCGGGTAGGCCCACGCATTTTGCGCTACGCCCCTGTATAGGATTGTTAATGGGAAGTGAAGAAATAGAGGGAGGAAGGGTGAGTTCCAGAGAACAAGAAGAACAGTGCAAGAGGGCTGTTCTGCCTTAAATAAGTTTGTAGGGAGTAGGTGATTGGTTAAGGAAAGAAAGTGAGGCGTGGTTCCGCTACCGATCATTTGTTAACAAGTTAACTCCATGTCTTTGGACTTGTGGGGGAAACCGAAGCACCCGGAGGAAGCCTACGCCAGCATGGGGAGAACATGTAAACTCCACACAGAAATGCCAACTGACCCAGCGACCTATTTGCTGTGAGGCGATTGTGCTGACCACTGAGTCACAGTGCCACCAGAAACTGTTAATTAACAGATTTTTTTTACAGTGCAGGTTGAGAAAGTGACGCTATATCAAGCTTGATGTAGATAGCCAGGATAAGTGCATGTCTACTACATTATTTCTAAACAGAAATCAAAGAATTAATGATACAAATGTAGGTAAAACTTGATGTCAACCAATCAGGTGATGAGTTGAAAAACAGCCCTCTCAAACACAGACCTGGAAACTCCCATTACTTCCTTACAGAGGCTTATGAGGAGCTGAAACATATTAGCAAATTAGCAGCTGTTCATGTTGCCTTAAATGGGACCAGCAGACAATCATGTTATTCACTAAATTTTATATGAATACTATTGTAAACACCTACTATTTTAATTTTTATATTTAATTCTGTTTTGTTTATTTTATGTAATATTTAATCATCGTCTATCTACTCTTTAATCTCTTTCATTTAAGGTTTGTTCTTTGTTTTTTATGTGTAATATGATCATTTTTCTAATCTATTTTAATATATCTCTTCACTATACAGAGAAATATGACCATATATGAACATATATACATACAATTATTGCTAATACATTTTAATATGTACATATTTTTAATTCTAATGGTTGGAAAGTATTTGTAACTGGCTAAGAACATGAAGTGACGGTAAAACAGATTCATTTCAAGTAGCATTGACAGTGAGACTAACAAATAAATCACTGGGATTAATCTTAGCTTGGCTAAAGCCTGGAGAAAGCTTTCCTCTACGAAGAAAACATCTCTGCAGTAACTTAATTTAGCTTAACTTAGTCTGCTTTTATGCAACTGAACCAGAGCTTAATTCAGATAGCATAGCTTGAAAATCCCAGTTTAATCTTGTTTCTTGTTTTTGTGCTATAGCCCTCTGTACTGTATGTTTGAGTGAGTTTTGACAGGAGTGTAACTCTGGGTTTGTTCACAGGTCTTGAAGGCTGGGAGAGCAGACTCATCATCTCTGATCGAGCACACATCGGTAAGCTCCCGTGACAAATAAACACCACCATATTGCAGAATTGCACTCATTGCTACAAACAGAAAACTTTGGCTTTGTTGGAGTGTAAAGCGTTTGATTCGATTATATTTCTTACTAAATGATACCAACATCAAGTACATACAAAAGCACACACATTGGGTTCTGGAATTTGAGATGTTTCAGAAGAATAAGGTTCAAGAGTTGTTGTTTGGTTCATAGACATGCTTATAATATCTACACTGTAAAACCCAACAGTCAACTTTATCTAATGAAATGAGCGTAACTCAAAATTTACTTTTCAAAATTCAAAAAGAGTTCATTTGAACATTTGAAAAGAGTTTTGAACTCAGTGTTGAGGGCAATGAGTTAATTAAATACCTCATTGCTTTAACTTAAATGGAGTAAGTTCACAGAACTCATGTAGTTTCGTTTTTTAACTCAAATGGTTTGAAGCAATCAGTTTCGTCAAACAGTTTAAGTTGGAGCGCTCCATTTAAGTTAAAGTAATGAGGTATTAAATTAACTCATTACGTTCAATACTAAGTTCAAAACTCTTTTCAAATGAGTAGTATTAACTTTCAGTCAATTTTTGAGTTAACTACACTCATTTCAGTTGATAAAGTTGACTGTTGGGTTTTACAGTGTTGGGAAGTATGTGAAAAGAATAAGAGAAGACGCTTTAACCACTATACACATTTATATAGCACTTTCTGTCATTTAAATCATGCTGTTTTTGTTTTGATTGATGCATTTTTACTGTAATTTATAACATTGAAGTTGGCAGTTGCATTTGAAGTGGTCAAATTTGGCTTCGAAGTATTGCTTAACAGAGCAAGGATATTTTCACAATATGTCCTATATTTTTTCTTCTGAAAAAAATCTAGTTTTTTTTTTTAGTTTGGCCTGAATAAAAGCCGTTTTTAACTAATTTTAAGTCAATATTTTCAGCCACCTCAATTTTTGTTTTTCAGTTGGCTACAGAAGGAACCACTGTTATCCACTAACTTGACCTAACTTGCCTAATTAATCTAATAAGCTTTCAATTGAATACTTTACACACATAATAGAGTGGGTATTATTACAGTGCTTGCAAGACCTTTTACTAGGGTAACATGTTACAATAGGGTTGTATTAGTTTTAATGTATTTACTAACATAAACAAACACTGAACAATACATTTATTACAGTATAGGTTCATGTTAGTTAACGGAAAGAAAGTTGTTCATTGTTAGTTCATGTTAACTCGTGGTGCATTAACTAATGAACATGAATTTGTATTTCAATAATCATGATTAATAGACTATTTTGAGGGATGTAAACAAAAACAACAGTCCCGACTTATTTCCTGTTTTACATTTTTCATTTCTACAGCTTCCAAGAATCCAAATAGAGCCACATATTAATAAATAACGTTATGAGAGCTGTTTTAACATTAAGTCATGCTTGAATTGACTCTTGTTACAGTTTTGAAATAGTTTTATAACAAGCAGGAAATGTTCATGGGCCAGTGACATGACCACATTGAAATGATCTATAACTGCTGTACAAGTATTCATTAATTATTAGTTCATGTTAGTAAATGCATTAACTATTATTAACTAATGAAAACTTGCTGTAAAGCGGGATCCATTTGGGTAAGGATTTTTGTTGGATAATACCATGATTGGTTGAAAAATTTTAAAACCCTTTCTTTTATGGCAAGCCGTTTTGACTTTTATTCATTCTCAGGATATGTATTCTTGATATCAACAATTCAGTTCTTGATATCAAAAATGTTAGTTCTTGATATCAAAAAAGGTAATTGTTGATATCAAAAACTGAATTGTTGATATCAAAAATTAACATTTTTGATATCAACAATTTAATTGTTGATATCAAGAATTACATTTTTTATATCAACAATTAAATTTTTGATATCAACAATTCAATTTTCACTAGTTAAATGTCACCATAGACTGCCATTCAAATCTAATTGTTGATATCAAGGATTGATTTCTTACTAGTTGAAATGCAATTCTTGATATCAATAATTTAATTGTTGATTTAAAAAATGTAATTGTTGATATCAATAATTTAATTGTTGATATCAGGAATTAAATTGTTGATATCAAGAAATACTTTTCAACTAGTAAAGATGTTCATTCTTGACATCAACAATTGGTTTGTCACTAGTGACAATGTTAATTTCTGATATCATAAATATAATTGTTACTAGTGAAATTATTCATTTTAGATATGAAAAATTACTTCCCTAATTGCTGATATCAGAATTACATTTTTAGATATCAGAAATAACAAATGTAACGTGTTGAAATATAATTGCAGATATCAAGAATGAACATCTTTACTAGTTGAAAAGTATTTCTTCATATCAACAATTTAATTCCTGATATCAACAACTAAATTATTGATATCAACAATTACATTTTTCATATCAACAATTATATTATCTATATCAAGAATTGCATTTCAACTAGTAAGAAATCAATTCTTGATATCAACAATTATATTGGAATGGCAGCCTATGGTGGCATTTAACTAGTGAAAATTCAATTGTTGATATCAAAAACTGAATTGTTGATATCAAAAACTGAATTGTTGATATCAAAAACTGAATTGTTGATATCAAAAATACACTTGTTGATATCAACAATTCAGTTTTTGATATCAACAATTACGTTTTTGATATCAAGAACTGAGTTGTTGATATCAAGAATTAACATTGTTGATATCAAGAATACATATGAGAATGAATAAAAGTCAAAACGGCTTGCCGTATTTCTTTGGGATTTGCATTTAAAGTACAGCTGCTGGCCATATAATTGTCATCATATTTGTAATACAGATATGCTACTGTATGGGTGTCTTTTTTAACACTTGTTTGCTGACTAAATTCCACCTCTACTTCTTTACTTATCTAGTATGTAAACATACAATTTCTGACTCAGTTTGCGCTGCGCATTGTTTCTAGGCAAAAAAACAATGCGCTATTATTCATTTAATGTCTTACAAGCACTGGTATTTAAGATCTGCATTCTTTAATTAATGCATTGAAATGTTGATTGAAGCATCAATGCATTTTTTCCTCCCCTGCTTTTTGCGTTTGTTTAGTTTTTAGTAGACCCGTACCATTCTCTAATGTCACATAATTAAAGACTCTTTAAAAGCTAAACGAGCAGCGTATCTGAATCCATCGAGATGAATGGTGTTTGTCTGAATGATCGTTCCTTTAGTGTATGGTTGTAATTGTACACTCTCAGCCGGAGCCGCTGTAGTCAACACGAGTGTCGTGATGGTGATCTGCTTTCTTTGGCTGCAGCACACTAGTGCTCACTGTAATCTATACACTCTCCTGCCTCCAGTGTTTGATTTCCATCAAGCTGTGGATGGAGTCCAGGAACAGGAGAGGCAACAGCAAGCTGGCAAAAAGTAAAAACCCTGCTTTATGCACACGCATACAACACGCTGCAAACATGTTATGACCTGAGTTCATAACAAAAGAAGAAATGCTTTGAGAGTGATGCGTAACTGAGCCTTTTCTAACTAGTAGTTGCTTGAATGATAATCTGTATATTTGCATTTGTTTTATATTGTATGGGACATTTGTAAGTGTTTTTTGATGCAAGAAATAATTTATATAATTTATGTTTTACAAAAAATGGAAAACAATTTACAAGCATTGTACTGTACAATACTGAATATTAAAATGGATTATGAAATATAATATTAGTATCAATTTTACAAATAAATACATTAAAACATATACATTTAAATGTCTTGGACAAATATTTATTAATTTAGTGGCTTTTAATTTAAGCATACCTCATTTGAAACTTTAACAAAAAGTCTTTGCTGTCACTTTTTACTGAAAAAAAAATAATTTCTTCATAAAAATAAAACAAATTGTGTCACAAAATACAAATTTATTGTCTTTTTAAATCATTATACTTCAATACTACACTGTAAAAAATAAAAAGTTGAGTTAACTTAAAATTTTAAAGCAACCGGCTGCAACGAAATTTTGAGTTTATTGAGCTTCAGTGGTTGAAGTTGAGCCAAATTATTTTTTACAAGTTGACCGAAAAGGCTGGTTTAAGTCAATTATACTTTTATACAACTTCAAACACTGAAGCTTAATAAACTCAAAATTTCTTTGCAAGTTAACTCAACTTTTTATTGTTTAAAGATATAAAGAAATCAAAATTTTAAATCTCCTTAACTGAATTTTTTAACTTTCATTGAACAGACATTTCCAAACATGCAGTTGAATCATTTTTATGAGTGATTTCAACTTTGAGCTCAAAAATACAGTATGTCCGCCTAACTTACAATTTTAAACTGAGTTAACAATTTGTAAGTTGGATTTTTTACAGTGCCTTTAAAGCAGAAGACCCTTTTAAGTTTAAAGTTTTTAATTATTTAAAATACAATCAATTGGAGTATGATGACTACTTTCATTTATTTTAGTAAGTACAGGTCAACATAAGGGTGTCATTTCTTTTTACATACATATATCTGTTATGCCAAATGATTTCACCCAGATATTTTGACGTTTAATTTGTGCAAAAGTTCCTTGCAAAAGCTGTATATAAATCACGTTTGTAAATCTAATTTGATACAGGCTACACCAATTTGATACAATCTAAGTTTAATACATGTAACACAGGCTCCTGTTCTGTGTTTATAATCACTTTAGGGTCCCCGATAAAGCTTTTAGACTGCTGTTACTCCTAAATCCAATATGGAGAGGCAGTCTGTGTATGTTATCCATGCAAATATACCTCACAAGTCTCACCTTGTTTCTGTTTCTCCACCTAGTTTAGGAACCACTAAAAAGGGAATCGGCCCTGTGTATTCAGCTAAAGCAGCTCGCAGCGGCCTGAGGATCTGTGACCTGCTGGCTGACTTTCAGGAGTTCTCGGAGAGGTCAGAGATTGAATACCTGCTCTTCTCAACTATTTTACCCATTCAGTCTTATACAACAGACTGTGTCAAACCTCACCCTCTTTAAACACTTAGGCTGTGTTTACACTAGTGTGCTTTCATTTTAATAACGCAGGGTTTTAACACCTTTAATTTGCATGAACATTTGACAATTTTTCTTGCCTAAATTGTTCTAAGCAAATTTTGAGTTTTTAGTTTTAATAGAAAGTTATGGTCAAAAAGTCGACCAATCAGTTACTGTATGATGCCTGTTAAAGAGTTCAAATGAAAATGATACCTGTCCATATACTGGGGTTTTCAAACTTTTTAAAAAGATCTTCATCCACACTACATGACTGAAAATGCAAGTCAGCTAAAAGTTAAAGCAAGCCAGCTATAAAAAGCTAATAACAGCTATAATATTATCAGAATCAAAATCAGTTTTCTTGCCAAGTGTGCTTCACACACACAAGGAATTTGCTTTGGCTACAGAAGCTTCCAGTGTACATAAAGTGACAAGTGACAACACAGAATAAATATGAAAAAAAAAGACGATAGATGATGCAGTCAGTCCAAAAAGATCTGGACGTTGAAATGTATGTACAGATTTGTTATAAATATACAGGTTATAAGGTGCTGTGTACAAATGCGTAAGAAGTATTGTATTGTATACTGTTATAAAGTGCTGAATAATATAGTATTACACAAAACTGACATGATATAATATTACTGACTGATATAATATTACACAAAACTGACATTTATACAATTATTTAATCAAACATAAAATTATAATGCTAAATAAATTCTTCAGGTCACAGTTTACAATAAGGGTTCATTAGTTAATATATTTATTAACTGTGGCGAGACGAGAGCTAAAAAATGAGCAGACAGATTATATTTTCACTGCCAGGTAAGTAGCTGAGGAGAGTAAAGACGAGCAGATAGGAGTCCTCTGACAGGGTATTGAGGAAAGGTATTGGGCTGGGGAAGGTGCTGGGTCTTTGGTAGAAGCGTGAGGTGTCGGTCTAGCCACTGTTATCTGCTGGCAACAGAGAGAAAGAAGCATTAGCGTGTCTTTCTTGGAGAGATCAAGCTAAGTCTTTAGCTGCGTCCCAAATTGCATACTTATGCACTATTAGACGACATTTTGTAGTATAAATAGTGTAAGTAGTGCGTACACACTGAAAACTCAAAAATAATAAGTGCACTTTAATTACCCGGATGATGCACTCATTCCACCGGTAAAATGAAGTGTGGACTGATGGACACTTCACGCACTTAACGACCGCAGCTTTGCGCACAAAACGGAAGGGGCGGAGCTATCGGTCGCACATGTTGGATAACTATTTATTTTGGACTGTGAAAGCAAAGTTCTCCTACGAGAGTGATTATATCGTATCTCCTACGATAGTAAATGTGGTTATACTCATTCTAGGTATTATTTGGTATTTTGGTCATTTATTTCATTTATTTGGCAACCGTCAAATGTCATCAGGGAAATGGTTTGAACTTCCGCTTAGTAAAAAAGCCATTAGTGCTCTATTTAGGACAACACTACATACATATACCATGCTGTTGAGGGCATAAGTACATGTGCATAATGTATAGTGTTTCATTTGGGACGCAGCTTTTGTCTCCTCTTCATATGCTCCCTTCCTAATGAGCTGCATGTGGCAATTGGTGCTGATGAGGTGACAGGTGTTTGGACTTGTGGCGACGCTGCATTGGAACACTCGCCACATAACATCAACTCATAATGAACAATAAATGTACAGCGTTTATTATTCACAGTTCAGCATTTACTAGTGCATTATGAACATCCAAATTCATGCTTGTTAATATTAGTTACTGCTCTATGAGTTAACCTGAACTATCAGTGAATCAACATTAACAAAGATTAAGAAATACTGAAGTAAATGTATAGTTCGTTGTTTGTTCATGTTAGTAAATCTATTTACTAATACCACCTTTCTGTAATGTGTTACCCATTTTTCAAATGTAAGCTGGACTCAGAACAGAATAACATTAAATCTAAAAACATTTATTTAAATCGCCCTCATTCATTCATTCATTTTCTTTTTGGCTTAGTCCTTTTATTAATCTGGGGTTGCCACAGCGGGATGAACCGCCAACTTATCCAGCATTTGTTTTACGCAGAGGATGCTTACAGCTGCAACCCATCTCTGGGAAACATCCATACACACTCATTCACACTCATACACTACTGACAATTTAGCCTACCCAATTCACCTATACCACATGTCTTTGGACTTGTGAGGGAAACCGGAGCACCCGGAGGAAACCCACGCGACCACGGAGACCATGCAGACTCCACACAGAAATGCTAACTGACCCAGCCGAGGCTCGAACCAGAGACCTTCTTGCTGTGAGGCGAACGTGCTACTCACTACACCACCGTGGCGCCCTTAAATCACCCTCTATACCCTCAAATAGTGCACCATTTGAGGAGGCAGGCATTTTTAGGGGTGTCCAAAACCATAACAGACATTCTGAAGGGCACTCAATCAATCCCACAATGCGCTACAGTAACGAGTGTACAACCGATACACACTCAACACTGAACTTCTGCATCTGACCACAAGATCTTATCAATATAAGTCTATAAATAAAAATAAAAAATTAATAAAGTTTGTGTACTGAACGAAAATCAAATGGTTTTGTTTTTATTTCTGATAAACAGCTCACTACGTGTTAAATAGCTAAAACTGGGTCTGACCAAAAAGTTTAAAATTAAATCTGTGGAATTCAATCATTCATTCATTTTCCTTCGGCTTAGTCCCATTATTCATCACACTCCAACATATGTTTTACACAGTGGATGGCCTTCCAGCTGCAGCCCAGTACTTGGAAACACACATACTCTACGGCCAATTTAGTTTATTCAATTCACCTATAGCACATGTTTTTGGACTGTAGGGCAAACCGAAGCACCCGGAAACTCACGCAAACACCAGGAGAGCATGCAAACTCCACACAGAAACACCAACTGACCCGGCCGGGACTCAAACCAGCGACCTTCTTGCTGTGAGGCGACAGTGCTAACCACTGAGCCACCGTGTCGCCTCTGTTGTTAATAAAACAACAAAACACAAAATAAAGGAATTCCTTCCGGTGCACATTTGTATTCATTCACTCCTTCATGTAAACTATATAAGTGGACTGATGTAGGGAACAGTGAAGGAAGGTACAGTACTGGGGATTTTCAGATACAGCATGTGTTTTGGTTCTTCTAAGGATTTCCAGAGTGGATGCTAGGAGTAACTGCAGCTTTATATCTTAAAATGAGAACGCACTTGTGTAAATGTAATCCAGTTCTCAATTCATAGCAAAAACAGTGGATCAGCATCTGATTAAAATAGTAGCCAGTCAGAGTCCGCTGACCAGTGTTCATGTCTTTTCTTCACAGATTTAAACATTTGGCTTCACAGTATAAGTCTATGTACCCTTCACTGGAGATTGATGTGGACGGGGAACTGGAGAAACTCAAGGTGAGCAGTTCAGATGTCACATGGGTTCAGACCCACGCTTAAAATTAAAACCACTGCTTAGAATTACAAGGTTTTATGAGACCCTGATAAGAGTTACAGTTGAGATTTATTGTAAAGTTGGAAGAGGTGCACAAGCCCAAGATCATATGTCAAATCTGTTATTAGTATAATACAAGATTTTGATCCTTGTTAATGCAGTAATATTCATACTAATAACATAATATGATGCTATTGACATACTTTTTAGTGGTCAACTGTTTTTTGCAGTCATATGTAGACAGGATAAAGCCTATGGTGAGAGATGGGGTCTTCTTCATGTACGAGGCGCTGCACGGCGATCCAAAACGGATCTTGGTAGAAGGTGCCAACGCTGCCTTGTTGGACATTGACTTTGGTGAGTAACGGATACACCCACATTAGCAGCACATACCATTCCCTAACCTTGTGTAACGTAAGATTATGTAATGTGCTCAACAGCTGAAACATATATTTGTAAACTTCTGGGAAAGCCCTCACTTTTTCCTCAGTTGTACTGGCAGTTGTTTGATTTTAGAAATGATTGAATGTATATTGATTTCTCCACCATGTAAAAAATTATTTTTAGTTCCTACTGTTTTTATTTTTATGGTTACCTGACTTTAAACTGCAGATTGTGCTGCTAACTGTTAAAAATAAATGCAGATACTGACATATTTAAACAGACAAATGGGTAACACTTTATTTTGATGGTCCATTTGAGTATTAGTAGACTGTCTACTTAATATCTGTTGATACTGACATTCAACAGACATTTAACTGACTATAAGAAACTTTTCAAGTAAATGTCAATTTACACCAACCTAACAGTTTACTCATAATCTAATGAGAATTAGTTGCAATGTAACTTAAATTCAACAAACGGACCATCAAAATAAAGTGTGATCGACAAATGTGTTACATTTTTCATTCTAGCAAGTCCTCTCATCTAAACACTTCCAACAAACAGCATTAGAAAAACAAAAACAAGAAAAACAACCCACAGCTTCACTGCCTCACCCTACAGCATTTTAACAGATGCAATTATCTACCAAGGCTAGATGTTTTCATCAGACTAGTGTTTTATGTTTTGGCAATAGCCCAAAATACATTGTACCGTCTAAAGTTCAAAACTTTTTTTTATGCCAAAAGAAAATACTATCCATTTTTTTCCTACAATAGATATCAAAATATTATTTATTAGTAATGTGCATTACTTAGCACTTCGTTTAGACAACTTTAAAGATGATTTCCTCAATATGTGGGTTTTATTTTACCCTCAGATTCCAGATTTTTCAAATATCGTTGTAATATATCTGGTTTTAGTGATCTAGGGTCACAAACATAATATTTAAATAGGTAAACAAGGCATTATCGTTAGTTTGAAGCTTTATTTATCCCCTTGGGGCAATTTATTCTGACATGGTGGTGCTTCACATATAACAAGAACGACATACTTAACATAATAAACACCAAGACTTAATGAAGTACACAAACAGTAAAGAAAAGATTAATAATAATAATAATATTAACAATAATAATGGGCAAGAAGGTTGCTGGTTCGAGTCACGACTGGGTCAGTTGGCATTTCAGTGTGGAGTTTGCATGTTTCTGTGTTGGCGTGGGTTTCCTCCGGGTGCTCCGGTTTCCCCCACAAGTCCAAAGACATTAATAATAGGCTGGGTGAATTGAATAAACTAAATTGGCCGTAGTGCATGAGTGTGTGTGAATGTGAGAGTGTATGGGTTTTTCACAGTACTGGGTTGCAGCTGGAAGGGCATCTGCTGTGTTAAACTCATGCTGGATAAGTTGGCAGTTCATTCCGCTTTGGCAAATCCCAGATTAATAAAGGGACTAAGCTGAAGAAAAATGAATAAATGAATGAATGAATGATAATAGAATAATAATAATTCATCGATTAACTATGTTTGTTATTTAACCAAATTACTTCAGGCACAAGTAAATTTATAATGATTTGTGGAACATCTTATTGTCCTTAGACGTCACAAAAGTCAATCATTGTCATTGTCATGTTATAAATATCCTTTCATTAAAGGAACAGTTCACCCAACAATAAAGATTTACTCAGTATTTACTCTCTCTTAAGTGGTTCCAAACCTGTTTGACCTCCTTTATTCTATTGAACACAAAATAAGATACTCTGAAGAAAGCTGAAAAGCTGTAAACAGATAATATGGAAACCAGTGACAGGTTTCCAGCTTTCTTCGAAATGTCTTCTTTGTGTTCAACAGAATGAAGGAGGTCAAACAGGTTTGGAGTGGGTTAAGGGTGAGTAAATAATGACAGAATTTTCAGTTTCCATTTAAATATACACTATTTTGCCATATTATATTAAAAGGTTTTACTGAAGGGATTTTTGGGAATCTCTTTATCCCCATTATCACACAGAAAATACTACAAACAACCAGGGGTGCGTTTCCCAAACGACAACATAACTCATGGCTGAGCTATCATAGTACGATGCATCGTTTAGGAGAAGAATGAAGTGGTAACGAGAGTTTCCCAAAACCTGTAGTTTCTCTGTCACAGATCCATCGTTTGAACCATGTTAGTTATAACGTAAAACGCTCTAAACGGGGTGGAGTAACTTCTTTAGAGAAGAACCCTGTAATTTATTTGTGCGAATTATATTGTTTTACACGCATTTAAAAAAAATCCAAGATTAGTTTTGGTAAAAACATTCACTCGCTTCCTATATTAACTGAAACATATGTAATATATGCCTGTTTCCTTTACAAATATTATTAAGAATATTCCAAAGTCTATTCTAATTTAACATAAAATTACTTACAAAAGCTAACATGTATTGTAATATCATATATATAAATAAATACATAAATAAATAAATAAATAATAATGAGGCTATTTATTAAGAAATTCAATTTAATATTTATTATTTATTAGGAAATTTAAAAAATCCTACTTTAATGATAATGATTATTATGGTTATTATTATCATTATTATTATTATTATTATTATTATTATTATTAAAGTAGGATTTTTTTCATTTTCTAATGAATAGTAAATATTAAATATTATATACAATAGGCTACATTTCTTGAAAAATAACCTACTATAAAATAAAAGCATTAACGTATGCTATGTTTTTTTGGGTAACACTTTATGGTCCATTTGAGGATTAGTAGACTGTCTACTTAATTACTTTTAATAATGACATTTAAAAGACATTTAAATGACTATAAAAAACTTTTCAAGTACATGTCTACTTACACTAACCCTAACCATAACCTCAACCTAACAGTCTACTTATAATCTAATGAGAATTAGTTCCAATATAACTTAAATTCAACAAACGAACCATTGAAATAAAGTGTGACCTTTTTTTCTTTTCACAAGCTTTGGAGAAATGACTATAAAAAATAAACTAGCTCTGGAGACGTAACATAAATTTCGCTCAGCTGTGTTCAAAATGACATAAATTTTTCAAAGTGCATTGCGAAGGGAGCGCAATTGTAAACACGAAGATCGCTAAAACTGAACTGTGAAAAATGCTTTGAAAGCAAATTACATCTAAGAGTGATAACCTTATAAAAAAATTATTGCAAGTTTAAATGTTAGAATGTTTTGAACGAATAGGGCATAGGGGGGATAACTGGGAATAGAACACAGCCAGGAACTATGTTTCTAACTACAGCTCCAGAGATGTAGTTGCAAGTGCCCGAGTTTGCGACGCAGTTTGCGAATGTTCGCTGAAATGACGGATTTGGGAAACGTCAAACAAATGAACTATGTTTGTAACGACGGAACTTGCGACCTCAGTTGGCTAACGATGGATTTTGGAAACGTACCCCTGATTATATTATATCATCAGGCATATCATACATGGTCATGTTTTATTAAAACTATTACCATGTGCTACTGAAATAGATATTTTTAACTCAGTGCAGTAGAAAAAAAGGCTAATTTTGAGAAAACAAAACATCAACTTGTGTATTTTGGATTTTTTATATACATCAGACAAAAAAAGTAATAAGAGGCAAAAACTCCATGAAAAATTTTTTTATTATTATTATTATTATTTTTGCCTGCTGTATGTGCCACTAACATGTATAATGATGTGCCACTCTTATTCAGGGACCTATCCTTTCGTGACATCCTCAAACTGCACTGTAGGAGGGGTGTGTACGGGTTTGGGGATGCCTCCACAGAACGTGGGTGAAGTCTACGGAGTCGTCAAAGCTTACACCACCAGAGTCGGGATTGGCGCTTTCCCTACGGAACAGAGCAACGTAAGCAGCTGCTGAACTTCCTCTTTTGTGTGTGTGGATACTTAATGAGGTCTTTATATTCCAGTGCATTCAAGTGATATGAGCGTTTGGGCAGTAATGACCCTGACTTATTGTTACGGAGAGATCTGAACAGGAGTAATGAGGCCGGAGGAACAGAGCAGTCTGTAATCCGTCACACTACATGACAATGAATATATGATGAATGAGACTTTTATGATGTCCTCTTCATAATGAGCTTTCATAACGGTGATTTAATACGTGCTGATAAATAATAGCAGCGTTCTCACGGTCGTGGAAGTATTAGGATCGTATGATAAAAGTTAATAAAGTCGTAAAACGTCACTAAACATAAATAGAAAAGTAAAACAGTTATTCTAAGTAGATTTATATGATGGATCTGAGATGATTGACAGGTTGTGCCACAGTAAGAGTTTGCACAGTTTCATTTATCTTAGTCTAATTTGTTTTGATTATAGATTACAAGGCATTTAAATTACAAAATTAAAAAAGAATAGTGCAGAAATTGCTTATTTTAAATTCCATAATAATAAAGCAAATAAGAATACAATTCAATTGTAATTAATTTAATTACTTCATAATACTAACATAATACTTCATATCATAATATATTATTCATTCATTCATTTTCCTTTGGTTTAGTCCTTTTATTCATCAGGGATCACCACAGTGAAATGAACCACCAACTCATCCAGCATATGTTTTACACAGCGGATGCCCTTCCAGCAGCAACCCAGAACTGGGAAGCACCCATACACACTCATTCACACACATACACTAAGGCCAAATTAGTTCTTTCAAATCACCTACACCGCATCTCTTCGGAGCACCCGGAGGAAACCCACGCAACCACGGGGAGAACATGCAAACTCCACACAGAAATGCCAACTGACCCAGCCGGGGCTCGAACCAGCGACCTTCTTGCTGTGAGGCGAATGTGCTAACCACTAGGCCACCGTGGCGCCCTTATATTATATTATATTATATTATATTATATTATATTATATTATATTATATTATATTATATTATATTATATTATATTATATTATAATGATGCAAAAATGTGTACACAATAAGTGCAGCGTATCAAATGATTTATTTAAATGTTTGTACTTAGTAAAACCCTTAATATACTGTATAGTTCTCAGACAGAAACTAAAAAATACTCTTATAATACTCATAAGTAATACGTATAAATACTATAATAAGTATAAATACTCTTACACTTTAAAGACTTTGAGTTTTCAGTTTTAAAATGGCCCCATCTAGAGGAAAGAATCTGTTTTGTGCAGAACAATCATTCAAACTGTCAGTGCAGATTGTTCATTCTTTAAATTGTGTTAAATTAAAACTTCTTGGCAAAAATAAAGATTATTGTACGTTTTTACTATGGTTTACAGACAGCTTCTACAATGTCATTCAGTGTAATAATAGTTTGCATTGTAAAAAATTGTCAGGCATAATTACAGCAAGAATCATTTGATGACACATTAAAAGATTCCATGTAATGATCATAGAGCACCAATTTAATACTAATAATTGTCATTTTAAATCATAATACTTTGCCGCTATCCTTTAAACCACTAGGTTTTACCCACTTTTCAGCAAGAATCTTTTAATAGGTTAACCCTTGTGTGCTGTTCAAATTTACTACTCTACAAAATAAGATTCATCACCAAAAATGATTCAATTTGCTGAAACACAGAGGAAGTTGTGGCCAAATTAAGCCTCAAAATCACCCCAGAATGAATGAAAACATCCCCAACAGCACACAAGAGCTATTCATCCATTCGTTTTCTTTTCAGCGTAGTTCCTTTATCAATCCGGGGTCGCCACAGCGGAATGAACCGCCAACTTATCCAGCACATGTTTTACGCAGTGGATGTTCTTCCATCTGCAACCAATCACTGGGAAACACCCATACACTCTTGTTCACATACACTACAGACAATTTAGCCTTTCCCAATTCACCAATACCGCATGTCTTTGGACTGTGGGGGAAACCAGAGCAACCGGAGGTAACCCACACAAACACGAGGAGAACATGCAAACTACACACAGAAATGCCAACTGGCCCAGCCAAGGCTCGAACCAGCGACCTTCTTGCTGTGAGGCAATCATGCTCCCCACTGCAGCACTGTGACACCCACACAAGAGTTAAATTATGATAAATTTATTTGATCACTCTATTTATACAATACTATTAATACATACTTAATGGTAAAGGAGTATTATTTCACCCACATTTTGACAGAAATTGTTAGGAGCATAAAAAGAGCATTTCATTTGCATGTAATATTCCTTCATTGTTTACAGTATATAATAATACTATCGTAAATTTAATTTGATCCAGATACAAAAAAGGGACACCTCATCTATAAGTAAATGCACAATAAAGTTAAACATTCAAGTTTATTCTGAAGAATGTTGGGGGAAAGCAGCTACTGACATCCATAGTAGCAACAAAACAAGATAGTTTTTGCTTTTTCAACATTCTTCAGTCTGTCTTCATTTGTGTTAAACAGAAGAAAGCAACTCAAACAGGCTAGAAACAAGTGGAAGGAGAGTAAATGATGACAGAAATGACATTTGTGGGTGAACAATCCCTATAATAAACATTACTGTAAATGCACCAAAAGTATTACCATTATTGTACAAAGTTAATCAATTGTACATTTTCAGATCTATAAATCCTCCAATGTTGTGTTTGCTTATACAATGCTTGCGTGCAGGAAACTGGTGAGCTCTTGCAGACGAGAGGAAAGGAAGTGGGCGTCACCACGGGTCGTAAGAGAAGATGCGGTTGGCTAGACCTGGTGCTCATCAAATACGCCCACATGATTAATGGCTTCACAGCGTAAGTCTACGCATGTGACGTTTTTGTATCAGCATTTAATAAAACGCTCTTTTCTTATGTGCATTCCTTTTATTCGTCTCTTCAGCTTAGCTCTTACCAAACTAGACATCTTAGACGTGCTTCCTGAGATTAAAGTTGGTGTGGCGTACAAAGTCAATGGAGAGACCATCCCACATTTCCCAGGTAAGCAGCACATTCTGCACACGGCATGTAGATTCGATGGAAAGTAGAGTAGATAAACGTCATTCACCATTTCCAGCAAACCAAGAGGTGCTGCAGAAGGTTGAAGTGGAGTACGAGACTCTGCCGGGCTGGAGTACAGACACTTCTGCTGCCAGGACCTTTGAGGAGCTTCCAGAAAATGCGAAGAAATACGTCTGCTTCATTGAGGATCACTTGGGTGTGCCTGGTAAGACTTTTAGTCAGTTTTGACAATTTCATCTTTTCAATATTCAGTTAATTCAGTTCTCCTTACGCAAGTGTTTAAATATACAGTAGTTATTAGACCTATTAGAATTTTTTTTTCTTGTTCAAATATTTCCCAAATGACAGAGCAAGAGATTTTTCACAGTATTAGCTATAATATTTTTTCTTCCGGGGAAGTCTTATTTGTTTCATTTCGACTTGAATAAAAGCAGTTTTGAATTGTTTTAATAACATTTTAAGGTTAATATTAATGTCACGATCACCAGTGATCTAACATCCAGATATCGCTGGTACACACAAGTTTTGTCCCAAATGACACACTATACACTATGCACTTATGCACTTTTTACTTATGCACTTACACACTCAACAGCATAGTATATGTATGTAGTGTTGTACCAAATGGAACACTAATGGCTTTTTTACTAAGCGGAAGTTTAAACTGTTTCCCTGATGATGTTTAACGGTTGCCAAATCAGTGAAATAAATGAACAAAATACCAAATAATACCTGGCATGAGTATAACAGCATTCACCATCGGGAGGCACTATAATCACTCTCGTAGGAGAATTTTGCTTTCACAGTCAAAAATAAATAAAGTTATCCAACATGTGCTCCCCATAGCTCCGCCCCTTCCGTTACGTGAGCAAAGCTGCGGTCGTTTAGTGCGTGAAGTGTCCATCATTACACACTTCATATTACCGGTGGATTGGTGGAGTTCCGCCCCTTCCGTTACATGAGCAAAGCTGCGGTCGTTAAGTGCGTGAAGTGTCCATCGTTACACACTTCATATTACCGGTGGAATGAGTTCATCATCCGGGTAATTAAAGTGCACTTATTATTTTTAGACTTTTCAGTGTGAACGCACCACTTACACTATTTATACTTCAAAATGGCGTAGAATAGTGCACAAGTATGCGATTTGGGACGCAGCTACACTTATCACACAAGAGGTACAAATCCACCATGTTCACGGACTACAAACTCAGTCATGCAACACACACACACACTCCTGCTCCAAGTCACCATTGATTGCACACACACCACCTGAGGATTGTCAAGGACTGATTACAAACAGTATTTAAACCACACAGAAACACTCACTGTTGCTGAGTCTTTTTTGCTTCTAGTGACATTACAACGCGTTTCCTTGGTTTTGTTTTCCCATGTTTAGTGGTGGGCAAAGTGAGGCTTCATGAAACACTGAAACAGTTGAAGCAAATGTGTCAAAACTTTGAAACGTTTCGAAACCCGTCTCTATAGTGACGCGTAGTGGTCATTTCGAATGTATTGAAATGTATTGAATGTATTGGAACAGCTTCAGCAAAGAAACTGAAACAAATTGAGGTATTAAACACTACGTTGAACAGGTTAGGCTTCAGGTGATGTAGTGGAATGGTAAGAGTTCTTGACTAGCATGCAGGCATAGTGGGTTTAAATCCAAACTAATGCAGCTATGTATGTTGGGTCATGCTCTCTTCTGACATCCGGATGAACACTTTGTGAATAAGTGTCTTGTTTTGGTCATAAAACAGGGTTGTTGGTAGATCAGATACTGTTGTGGCTGGAAGCTAACAAACATTATTTATATTATTCATTAAATTTCCCATTTATTGTATTTTATTAATGTCTACCTAAACCCAACCATCACAGTAATGTAAAAATATTAAATATTGTTATACAGTGTTACAAAAATGATACTATATTAATGACGTATCCTGTCTAGACAACACCATAAAACAGTAACATTATTAAAATACATAAAATCATGATGAAGATTTGTACAACTTGGGATTCGAACCCAAAAGCTTTTTGCAACACAGAACAAGGTGCACACGCACGTTTCACTAGCCTATATGAGACAGAAGCTCTTGTGTACCTTGTCAGTCAAATGCCGATTCGCCATGTCTCGAATCGCTTCTGAAAGGATCAATGCTTTGAATCGCTTCACGTGACCTGAGTGTTTCGGGTCATGCTTCGGTGCAGTGTTTCGATACACTTGCACTTTGGGATTTCGACACTGTATCGAAACGTTAGTTTCACGTCAGCCATCCCTACCTGTGTTTGTACCTTCGCCTTGCTATCTGTTCATACCTGCCTGCCGCCAGCCTTCTGACTTCTTGCCTGTTCTCGGTTACGATTCTGGACTGTCTGTGTACATCTGTTTGCACCTGTTAACCATTGCTTACCTGACCTTGCTAATAAACCTGCATTTGTATCCGCACCACAGTTGTCAGTGTCACTCCCTGTGTTACAATTATTAGCCCATATTATAGTTATAGTTAATATTATTAGCAATATTTTCTTCAACTGTCTACAGAACAAACCATCGTTATAGACTATTTCAATGTGGTGATGTCATTGCCCATGAACATTTCCTGTTTGTTGTCAAGCCATTTCATACTGTAACAAGAGGCAATTCAATCATATCTTAACATTAAAGCAGCTATCATGACATTATTAATCAAAATGTGGACCTTTCTGGACTCTCAGAAGCTATGGTAATTAAAAATGTTAAACAGGAAATATGTTGGGACAATTGTTATTGTTTACGTCCCTCAAAATGGTCTATATACAATGACTTGCCAAATAACCCTAACTTGCCTAGTTAACCTAGTTATCCCTTTAAATGTCACTTTAAGCTGAGTAGTAAAATATTATGTTCTGTCATCATGGCAAAGATAAAGAAATCAGTTATTAGAAATGAATTATTAAAACTATTATGTTGAGCAATGTGTTGAAAAAAAATCTTACATTTAATAAACAGGGGATAATAATTCAGGGGGGCTAATAATTCTGACTTCAACTGCAGGTAATGCAGAAATAATTTACTAAAATATTACATGTAAAAACATGTAAAAAAAACAAAAAACAAAAAAAACACCATCAATTAAAAATATTTGATTATGCTGTAATCCTGTGCGAAAGGGGTTTGATTCTGTTGACACTTTTAAGGTCAATCCAAATTTAGTCCTAATGCACACTTACAAAAATATAATCTTGAGCACATTAATGTCTGTGTGACTGTGAACTGGAAGTTAGATAACTTTTATTTCAGTTTGCTTATGAACTAACAACTGAACGGGAATATTGAGTAGTGGTGGGGCTTTCTTTTGTACATCATTCCATACCATAGCAAACTAACGGTAAGAGAGGTGTGGTTAATAATATTGTGGCTGAAGCCATCAAACTGATGTTAATAGAGAAGGACCGACACTTCAAACACATGGATTGCATGGGTGGTTAATTTTTCGAGTAAAGAATAAAAACACTTACAATATAAACAATTTCACAGAGTCTTTAAAGCAAGATTACTGTGATAGTATGTCAATTTTTGGTCCTTAATAAGCAGCAAAAATAATTCAAAGAAATATTTTAATTATAAGGCGCCACAGTGGTGAGTAGCACGTTCGCCTCACAGCAAGAAGGTCGCTGGTTCGAGCCTAGGCTGGGTCAGTTGGCATTTCTGTGTAGAGTTTGCACGTTCTCCCCGTGGTTGTGTGGGTTTCCTCCGGGTGCTCCGGTTTCCCCCACAGTCCAAAGACATGTGGTATAGGTGAGTTGGGTAGTCCTAATTGTCCATAGTGTATGAGTGTGTATGGACGTTTCCCAGAGATGGGTTGCAGCTGAAAGGGCATCCGCTGTGTAAAACAAATGCTGGATAAGTTGGCGGTTCATTCCGCTGTGGCGACCCCAGATTAATAAAGGGACTAAGCCGACAAGAAAATGAATGAATGAATTTTAATGATATTGTTCTACTGCGCTGTTAAGGTTTTAGTATGACATCTGTTATTTCGATTAGTAATTGTTATCATTAAAGTTATACTCCTTGATGTGAACTGACAGTAACATATTTTTGTAGGTGTTCAGAAAATTGTAGTAAAATACAGTCTTGCTAAACTTGTATTAGGTTTTAAAGTTTAAAGTCATCATGAAATCCAAACACAATTTATTTTGTTATTCTTGAGGTGAACAATCTGTGCAAGCTAATCCACAGAAGAAGAGGAAAGAAACGTTTCTCTCTGTAATATTTAACCAAATCTTTAACCTGCTCTGGAATTGCGTTCCTACTCTAATGACTTCAGTTTGATGAATTGGCCAGAATATACTGTATTTGAAGTGATAGTTCACGCAAAACTACAAATTATCACCTTTTTCTTGTCACAATCCTGTTTGTTTGTTTTTTAATCTGTTGAACACAAAATAAATTATAATAAAGAATGCTGGAAACTGGGAACCATTGACATCCATAGTAAGAAACAACGGAAGTCAATAGTTGCTAGTTCCCAACTTTATACAATCAATTCTTTTTTGGTTGAACTGGTCCTTTAACAACATTTGGACACAGTGTTGAGAAAGACTAATAATATTTAGTTCATACAAACTATTATTCGGTTGTTCTTGAAAGTGTGAATGTTTACGATGCCGTTGAGGTTATTTTATAGTCTAATTACTTCCTTCATCTTTATCTTCAGTGAAGTGGATTGGTGTTGGGAAGTCACGGGAATCAATGATCCAGCTCTTTTAAGAGGTGGCTGGGCCTGCGTGTAGCACTGACTGGATTACGCTCTGGACTCTGGACTCGGAGATGAGAAGTTTCCTCAAACGTTTCCTCTCCCACATCACTTCAGTTTCTCCACCGCCGGAAGATAAGGACCTCTGGTGTCCCTCAGATCATCTTGAAGCCCAGTGAAATGAAGCATTTGCCACTTATAACGGCATTCCTGTGGTACAGTAAATCAAAAAGGGCCTTTCGACTAGTCACTTTTTGCCATCATTTAACAGTCTTTCATCTGTGCTTCAACTTTAATGTTTATCTTCTGCTATTTCCAGCTCAGTGTCTCCATCTCAAGTCCATCTGCTGTACATGTGCTGCTGCTTCAAACAGTCAGGCGTCAGTAGTGGTGTGTGTTATTGTTAGATATCAGTTTTCCACAGCGGCTGGGTAAAACGAGTACTTATCCATGTTATGTTTCATGTCTTTTGTTGCTTTTATCAACGTGCTCTTTGTCTTAGTTTTAAACAGATTGTATGATTGACACTTCACTGAAACGTACACTGTTAACAATTTTTGTCAATTACACAGTAGTTAACTGTAATGTTAATTGAATTTTACTGTTTGACACGTTCGCCTCACAGCAAGAAGGTCGCTGGTTCAAGCCCCGGCTGGGTCAGTTGGCATTTCTGTGTGGAGTTTGCATGTTCTCCCCGTGGTTGCGTGGGTTTTCCTCCGGGTGCTCCGGTTTCCCCCACAAGTCCAAAGACATGTGGTGTAGGTGAATTGGTTAGGCTAAATTGTCCGTAGTGTATGAGTCTGAATGAGTGTGTATGGATGTTTCCCAGTGATGGGTTGCAGATGGAAGGGCATCCGCTACGTAAAATAAATGCAGGATAAGTTGCCGGTTCATTCGGCTGTGGCGACCCCATATTAATAAAGGGACTAAGCCGAAAAGAAAATGAATGAATGTTTGACAGTTATGCGGTATGTTACTGTATGTTAAGTTGCTTTGTGGGAAATGTCCCCTTGGTGCCATTAAAACTGTATTTTTAGTTTGCTTTGAATCGAAATACAGTATAAAATAAATTAGCGTGAAACCTGGACAATCATAGGAAATACGGTAATTTACCATTTAGTGAATAGAAATAAGAAGGAACAACAAATTACTTTTTTAAGTTAAATTTTGTTTGTTGGAACGTATATTACTGTAAAATACTGTATATTTTACAGTAAATATACACAATACTTGTACAACAAGATGAATGGTACAGTAAAATAATAATACAGTAACTTTTGCTGTAAGTTTGATTTACAGTAAACTGCTGACAGTAAGTTACCGTAAATTCCATGGGAAATTGTTAACAGTGTATGGTTTTTGCATATTGAATTGTTATGGCTTCAAAATGGAATATAATTACGGTATTTGTTTTATGTCTTTTCCTAATATGGAAGTAATTTATTTCAAGAAAGCTCGTATTTTAAATACAGGATACAGCAAGCGTAATACTGTGCCTCAAGATGCAGAAATGTTGTTGAAGCATATACTATTATAATGACCGATCTTCAATCGAATGTAAGTAAAGGTTTGCACAGTCCTCACATGTTTATTGTTCAGCTGTACAACTTTACGCCACATTTAAGCCACTTTAGTAACAAGACCTCTCGCTGCTTGCCTTTCAGATTGTCAAAGTTTCGATCCTTAAGGCGTTTAAGTACACACCACCTCAGGATGTTTAAACCACTTCTAGTTGCTGCCGGAGTTCGCCTGTTTTATCTCGAATTTGCAGAAACTTTAGAGGATCTGGCGGTCGAATGTAAGAGTCACAAGAGCTTGTCTGTTTAAATATTAACCGGGTTGTTTCAGAAACCCAGATTTGCTTCCTGATTCCGTTTCTTCTCACCCTCAGCTCCGCACCTTCAAATAAATCAGTAATCTAGAATAAAGTGTGCCTTGTTAATACAGATGAACAATGAAACTTGAAAACTAGTCCTTCGTCTGATTGAGTTTTACGGTTTTTACCTGCAGAACCTCAACATTTGATCTTTTTCGAGGGCATTACAGTGCCATTTGCCAAAAGTGTACATGCATCCAAAGAATGGATAAACGAATGCTGTGATAGAGCCTTTGTACATGACCCAGAATGATAACTCTTTCTGATCAACGATGGTATAATTCTTCAGTTTCTTTCCATTGCTGAATAAATGATGTACGCTGTTTATTTTAGTAGCATATACACGTCTGTTTTCTTGTATTATCACGTTTCCTCTTAACAAGCTACATTTAGTATGTGTAAGTGTGCGAGAAATACCACTGAAACATTCAAAGAACGGTATGTTCGCATTTTGTTTCTTTTTTGCTAATCATTTACTTCGAAACTTGCTGCTGGTTGGGTTTTCATGTATGTATATACAGAACACAAAGCCATATTCTGCTGAATTTAGTGTTACTGTACACTGGTTGTGGATACTGATGGGTGTGCATGTTCATCGAGTGCAGGGATTTGCACAGAAACTCACTCACTTTGTAATTTATTTGGGATGAATGACAGACCGCTGTCACAAGACTCAAGTCAATAAATAAATATAGTCGAAAACATTTACAATTTTTGTGTTTGTTTGTTTGTTTGTTTGTTTTCCTCCAGGTGCTCCGGTTTCCCCCACAGTCCAAATGCATATGCTATAGATGAAGTGAATAAACTAAATTGCCATAGTGTATGTGTGTGAATGAGAGTGCATGGGTGTTTCCCAGTATTGGGTTGAAGTTGGAAGGGTATTCGCTGTGTAAAACATATGCTGGATAAGTTGGCGGTTCATTCCATTGTGGCAACCCCTAATAAATAAAGGGACAAAGCCGAAGGAAAATTAAATGTGTTTGTTTGTTTTAAGCAATATTTCTTCATGCTGTTCTGTACAAACATTATAATGTGCCTCAAGATATAGAAAGTTGAGTGTTTAAGCATGATCTAGAATTAAAACAGGTCTATTGATTCAGTTGAATAACTTATGTAAAGGGATAGTTCGCCTAAAAATATAAAACAAATTCTGTCATTTACTCATAAAGGGTTTAAAAATTGTATGCAGTTTCTTTCTTTCCATTGAACACAAAAGATTATGTTGATGCAAGTTGAAAACCTGTAACCATTGACTTTCATAGTATTTGAGGATCTCAACTTTCTTCAAAATATCTTTTGTGTTAAACAGAAAAAAGAAACTCGCAAAGGTTTGAAAACAGTTGAGGGCGAGTAAATAAATGCTGAGTAAATTTCCATTTTATGTGAACTATCCCTTTAAGCAACTTTAATTATTAGCTGGAATAAAAAAAACAAGAGAGACCATCACTGACGTTCTAATAGCTTCAACCTCAAATTCCATTAAAACAAACTATCAAAAATCATCTATTAAAACAAATAGCCTACATTTTAATATTTTGCAAGGTGTTTTGAGACAATTCTTTATTGGTTTTGATGTAGAGAAGATAAAATACAGCAGTGACCCAATGGATTGTTACAGTTTACAATAAAACCAATACAATATCCATTATAATTATTAAAACCTTTTTAAACTATATGTTGGCTTGGTGTGAGTGTGTAGGCCTATGTTTCCCAGTGATGGGTTGCGGCTGGACGTTCATCCGCTGCGAAAAACATATGCTGAATAAGTTGGCGGTTCGTTCTGCTGTGGCGACCCCTGATTATTAAAGGGACTACGCTGAAAAGAAAATGAATGAATAAATAAATAAACGATTAAGATTAAAAGTTTTCAACAACCCGCCACTAGGGGGAGACATTTACCTTGAAATAGGCGTTAAATGGCCACTTCAGCCTTTTAATAACTAGAAAAGCAGAGCTTGGTATTTATTACATTTGATAATAACTACATGATGCACAGCAGCTACTCATACTCTGTTTCTTATTTAACATTGTTTCTGGACTATGTTTCCTCATTTCTGAGCCGCGTTTGGGTGTTAATTGGTGAACGACGTTTCATACGGACTTGATTAAATTCAGCTGCTGATTAAAAACATAGACATACACGTTTTTATTAACACACACACAAAAACGTTGCTTACAAATTTAAACAAAGCCTATTTTTTCTTCATGTTTAGTTCATCTTTTAATTAATTATCACTTCAGAATAAATCGAGGCTTTATCTAATCGCTGCAGAAAGTTATTCAACAGATGAATGGAAAGCACAGAGTGGATAAAGTGCCGCAGATATATTGGAATGGAAATGTTTTGCTTTCACAGACAGATCTATATGTCAGAGGTATGTGTGTTGCCTTGTTTGGCTGGTGAAGGTGGCTGGATATAAATGTACACATATGTGCGATGTAGTAGGAGGTGAGGACTGTGGTGAGAATGATGAGATCTCTCCTACTGTACGCTCTGGAGACTCGACGAGCCTCCCTCCTTACATATTCATTTTATTCTGTAAACCATATCAGCTAAATCTGATTTTTATTTTTGATTATTATTATTATTATTATTACTGATGCTGGCACTGAGATATTTGCGGGATGCGAGTATTGGTATTATGAATTAGAATTTATTTCGCCTTTTATTATCTCATTGTATTTTTGTGTTATTGTTACCATTATCTTGTGTAAACATTGTACTATTGTGTATATGTGCATTGTAATGCAGCGTTATTACAACTAAAATACTGAATTCATACCTATAAAACTTCTAACCATTAAACTAATAATTACTAAAATAATGCATTTTGCTAATTTATCCATCATTTAATGATATATTATGACAACAATAAAGTTCTTAAAGTTATGTTTATAAACAAATATTTGTTTAAATCTATAATATAACATAATATAATAAAATATAATATAATATAATATAATATAATATTAGGGGTGGCATGGGGGCTCAGTGGCTCAGCCTCACAGCAAGAAGGTCGCTGGTTCGAGCCTCGGCTGGGTCAGTTGGCATTTTTGTGTGGAGTTTGCATGTTCTCCCAGTGTTCTTGTGGGTTTCCTCCGGGTGCTCCACTTTCCCCCACAGTCCAAAAACATGGGGTGTAGGTGAATTGAAGGAACTAAACTGGCTGTAGTGTGTGTGAATGAGTGTGTATGGGTGTTTCCCAGTACTGGGTTGCAGCTGGAAGGGCATCCGCTGTGTAAAACATATGCCTGGATAAGTTGGCGGTTCATTCAGGCAGTTCAGCCGAAGAAAAATTAACATAACATAACATAACATAACATAACATAACATAACATAAATTAATATAATATAATATAATATAATATAATATAATATAATATAATATAGGGCGCCACGGTGGCGCGTGAGTAGCACGTTCGCCGCACAGCAAGAAGGTCGCTGGTTCGATCCCCGGTTGGGGCAGGTCCCGGTTGGGCCAGTTGGCATTTCTGTGTGGAGTTTGCATGTTCTCCCCGTGGTTGCGTGGGTTTCCTCCGGGTGCTCCGGTTTCCCCCACAGTCCAAAGACATGCGGTACAGGTGAATTGGGTAAGCTAAATTGTCCGTAGTGTATGTGTGTGAATGAGAATGTATGGATGTGTTTCCCAGAGATGGGTTGTGGCTGGAAGGGCATCCGCTGCGTAAAACAAATGCCGGATAAGTTGGCGGTTTATTCCGCTGTGGCGACCCCGGATTAATAAAGGGACTAAGCCGAAAAGAAAATGAATGAATGAATGAATAATATAATATAATATAATATAATATAATATATGATTATGTACCTAAACATTGTAAAAAATGTAAACAAAATGTTACTAAACAAAAGTGAATTCAATTCATAATGCACAGATTGTTTTTTGAGATTGATTGATAGACGGTGTGTTGTGTGTTAATGTCCTACAGCGTGTGTGTGTGTGTGTGTGTGTGTGTGTTTGGTGAATTAAAATGTCTTTGCAGTTCTCCAGCTGACTCATTACACAACCACTCTGAACCTTTCACGAAACACCACACACAAACACACTGTCACACAAAAGCCTGCATTCTGGCCTGATGGTGAGCGGAGTGTGTGAAGAGAAGGTCAGGGGAGGGCCAGATCTGTGTGTGTGAGTAAGAATGTGTGTGTGTATGATGAGTGTGAGCGCGTATGTGTGTGTGTTTGTCTCATTAGAGCAGATGTGCTGCTGCTGCGGTGGCGTTTGTCTCTTCCTCCTCCTGGCTTGTGAACGCGGGCAGCTGTTGAGCACAGGGTCGGCAGGCTCTGGCTGATCCCTGACCTCGGCTCCACCGGCCCCTCATCCAGCGGGGGCAGGGCCAGGGGCCGCCAGATGGGGGTGTTTATGAGTTTAGAGGACTGGCTGTTGCTTTTTGGGGGGAAAAACTTGTGGAGTTTGTGTTTGTGTGCACGGGGCAGAAGGGCTGGGGGTTGGTTTGGGTTTGGAGGAGCTTACAGACGCAACACATGGCTCAGAAAAACAGTAGACTCACTCAAAGAGGGGTGTCACAAGTGTTCACAAGTGGGACGTGCGGCCGTTTGTTGACATCGGTTAAGCCAGGACGTGCTTTTTTACGATTACAATTAAATGAGTTCAGTGCGCTGGAAAAAATGTGACAAATTTACAATGAGGTTTTGTTTGTTAAATAATCTAATAATGCTCTAATAATGATTTTATTCCTTAATATGCTTTATTATAAATATACTATATTATATCTACACTATAATATACTTTAATATACTTTATTATAAATATACTATATTAAATATACACTATAATATACTTTAATATAAACATACTATAATATATATACACTATAATATACTTTAATATAC